>DWHP01009375.1:0-10225 GCA_018247895.1 Parnassius honrathi | reverse complement strand
CGAGGTCTTTGCAGTTTTGTCGGTAACTGTCCTTCTGAGTAGACCCATACCGATGATTGCCTTTTATTTTCCAGATCTTATTGATAGATCCATGTCTTGTCACCAGTAAAGATTTCTGAAACACGCCTAGATGTCCCGTTTCCAAAACGTAGACGCATTTCACGGCACCACACGAGTCTGTTTTTCGCTGTCGGAGAGCAAACGAGGAATCCAACGAGAACAAAGCTTCCTCACTCCAAGAGGTTGATGTAGAATGGTATGGCTGCTCCCCGAACTAATGCCTACAATCTTTTCGATGTCCGTATATGTGATGCGTGAGTCTTCCCGAACCAATATTTTTTTTTTGGATTACTGCCAAACCTTTTCTGCCGTTACTGCTGTTTGCGGGGCCTCGGATCTTTGGTCATCCTTAAGGTTAATTTTACCTCTTTTGAATTCAGCAAACTACCTAAAAATTGTTGCGCGCGATGTAGCTGAGTCCACTAATGTTGACTGTAACGTTGTAAACTTAATTGTTCGGTTAAACCAAATTTAAAATCATAATAGATCTTAGCACGCAAATGTTCACGGTTAAGATCCATCGTTTTAAATGAAAAGCTCGGGAAGCGTTATAGGAAAATTAATAGAACTTTGTGTTTTTTTAATAATGAGCAATTGGGTTATAGAGTTCAATTTTTAAATAAATTTGCTTTTTAGAAACACATAACACAGGTGCGTTCCATTTTTAAATTTTGATCATGTCAAAACTTATTGAGTGACTTACGTAATTTACAAATAAATCATCATCACTTCGAATCGCAAAAGTACTGATTCCAAGCGAACGAAGTCGCGGGCACAGCTAGCATTGAATAAAAAATATTCTCTTCTATTCTATTCTATAGTGATGGAAAGAAATAATACTGTGCGAGTACGATGTTGAACTTGCACTGGTAGACTTGATGGGCTGTAACCTGTATTGAATGAATTAATGAATGAACAATATCTTTGGTGCCAGCAGGAATCTAATACGATTTGGCGTACACGCGAACGCTTAACCCCTTATTTTATTTCAACTAACTGCTTCACGCGATTTCGTCCGAGTCGAAATTATTTTGATTGCATTTCATGTGTTATAGTTTTTTGCACGGATCCCTAATCATTATTCTGAAATAAAATTGCTAAAATTACTCCTTATAAGATCAGCTAGCTATCTGCCACTGAAAGTCCTGTAAAAATAAGTCCAGCCATTTTTGAGATTAGATGGAACAAACAAACAGACAGACAGACAGACTGTCAAAATGACAAACAGACAGACAAACAAACATTTTTAAAATTGTTTTTTTGTTATAAGTAGATATCGTGTAGGTATACTTTCATTTACATTTAGTAAAAAGTTGTTATTTTGGCATTACAAACGGACAACTTAATTTTATTTATTTGTAGAGATTTTTTATATAGAATAAGGGTGACAACCGAAAACACAGTCCTCTTGATGGTCAGTAAATGTTGTGGCTCATAAACATCTACATCTATCATAGATTAAGAATCATAATGCAGAATGCGTTGTACCCCGACGAATAAGATGGAATGCTTCGTTTCCAATGAAAAGGGTTTCCGGATCTCTACACTTACTATACGAAACACAGCAGCATTAATCTATTTTACCCTAGTGTTCTATGAGAGCGTAGTCCTACCCTGGTAGAGCTGACCAATTCGCGGTACTATCATAATATATCTGCAGCGTGGCTCTGCGACTGGATTTTTAATTTCAATTTACCTATTAGAGGAGCGACATCGGCTGTAAAAGAGAAAGAGAAGTATGAAAAAGAAAAGGTGCGACTACAAGGCGAACTGGACAGTGTAACACTGCGACTAAATAACGCCCTGAGCTACATAGAAGAGATGGAACAAAGTAACACCGCGGCTGAGGAAACCATTGCTAAGTTGGAAGAACAGCTTGAGGTTAGCCATACATTTTTTTAAATTTAAATGTACTATTTTTAAGGTTCCAGTGTAAAATTAAGCAAACTGGAACACTCATTGAATTACCTCGGTGTCTGTATGTCACTCACTCACCTATAAGAAAATGTGACGTAAAAAATGTAAGTGAAATTTAGGACTATGGTAAGGATACGTAATAATAATTGAAAAACATTGATAGAAATAAGTAGGTAAAAGGGGTGACGTATGTGGAAAAAAATATCGGAAGTTAGCATATCCACATACAATCATCCCGATCAGCCAAGAGTTTCCTGATCAGCAAGAAAACCTAATAACCGATTAATTTTTAAGGTTGTTCGAATACTATAAAACGCAGGATGAGTTTTAATGTATTTTCAATGAGGGTATTGCGAATTTATTATGAATCGTATACTAATATTAACTGACAGAACTAAAACATGGTCCTTAACAGCACGCTCAAAGTCAGTAATAAAAAGGGCTATGCTCGGAATTTCTCTGCGGGATAAAATCTGTGACCAGGATACTGCAGAAATAGCAGTAGGCCTTCCATATAATTCGAAGAACCGACAGCCGATGGAGAAGAAAGGTTCTTGAGTGGCAGCCTCATACTGACAAGGGCAGTGTTGGGCGAGTCCTCACTAGATGGAGTGACGACCGGATGAAACACGTAGCTAGTTGTTGGATGCAGGTGGCTCAATACTGAATTTTGTGACTATCTATGGGGAAGAATAGAATATAATCATTTTTTTTTTCAATATACATTATAGATTACAAGAATAATTATTGACGATAATTTAAGCTTTACCGCAGGTTCGGAAAAAACTTCTGTCCTTTAAAAAAACTACAATATATTATTTTATAAAATAATGTTAATGCTGCAGAAATATTAGTAGTATAGCTGTAACACGAATAGGTCGGCTCGACCGGGCAAGGACCACGCTCTCACCTACCTCTCACGAATACCAGCGTAAAGTAGTAGCTTAATGCTGCGGTGTTTCGTATGGTGAGTGTAGAAAACCGGAGACCCTTTTTACCGGAAACGAGGCATTCCATCTTAGTCCTCAAGGGTGACAACGCATCTGCATTTTGATTTGTAATCAAGGATAGATGTGGATGTTTATGGGCCGCAGCAACCACTTACCGTCAGGTGGACTCTGTGCTCGTTTGTCACCCTATCCTATAAAAAAATACTACTTTTGCTAACCCGCTTGCCATACGTGGCAACAATGGCAAATATCCCCCCTATGAGACAAGCTATGATTATTAAAAAATTTAAACTTTTTAATAGATACATTGCCTCATGAAGGAAGTAACCACGATCGTTGATCATAAGGCCCCGGATTCGAATCCTGAGTCGGGTGAAAATCAGTTATTGGGTTTATTTGCCAAAAATTCTCAGTAGCTGTCCGGAGTCAGGAAGTTGGCGGTGTCTCACTCCCGTGCCTCGGAAAGCATGTAAAGCTGTTAGTCCTGCGTCTGATCTCGCTCCAGTCGTGTTGGATTGCGGTCCCACTGGACTATGTGAGTGACGGAATAGAGGGTGCACTTATGCTTGCACACACTTCTGTCCTTGGGCACTATAATAGGGTATTTTACACCACGTAAAATACAATCAAAAATGTGTATTTATGATAGATTTCGTAAAAAGTAAACGAGAAATATTGATTTCTGTTTATAAAATTGAATTATAAATATACTTCAATTTTAAGAATTTTTTCGTCTGTGGCTAAAATCTGCAAAACGCCGTCTACCATATTAGATCATGTCGTGACGTCACTGATCCAGCCGGTTATTAGTGTTCTGTGTCACTGATTAAAATAACTAACTATCGTGCTGTGTTATTTTGAAATGTTTCAAGTTATCACTACGATTATTGATTTTTATTTCGAATTTTATTGAAAGAAGTGGTAAAAGTAGAAAATACTAATCTACCAAGGATAAATAAATTGATGGTGGCAAAAGTTTTGGCATGCAATCCCAATTTTTGTTCTGCTGATTTGAGGAATGTTAAAACATCAATGTAAGTACCTATTACCAACTTATGTTTATACAAAAACACAATACCAGATGAGACTGTATTTTGATAAAACATAGTTTAGTAGCTATCATACTTTAGTTTATCTATAATTACAATCATTAGCAGTCATTAGTTATAATATCTAAGTTAACGTAATTTATTACAAAATTTGACTTGCGATACCTTTCACCTCATGATGTTTTGTCTTGTATTAAACGATAGTTAAAAATTAATCATACTTACATAAAAATTAACTTCACAGAAGTATAGTTTAGATTTTGTAGGCAATGCCTTCGAATCTCTTCTTGCCAGTTTTAACCAAGTATTTCCCATATTTAAATCAGTTGGCACTTTAATCCATAACCTTCCCGGTGTTCTTATGCTCGTATTTTTGTATTCAGGCACAACACAATAATGTTATAGACGATAACTCATTATTAAACATTAAAAAGCATATTATTCCTTTTCAAAGTCGGCAGAATCTGCGACTGTGACGTCACGAGTTAAACAACATGGTGGCTAGAGTTTTCACGCGAAAATTTAAAACTATAGATTAAAAGCAATTTTTATGGCACATTCCGGTTTTTAAAAAAAAAATATGAAAATTATAGTAGTTCATTATCACTCTAGGATTCATTTAAAACAATTTTTGAAAATGGGTCAAATACCCTACTGGCGAGAAACTAGGTTCGTCTTCCTTCGGGAACACGTGCATTCTGGTCTGTCGCAATGGCTGTCCAAGGGAACTTCTGTCAGCCATCTCCCCCATCTCTGCACAGGGAGGACGACTCGCTGACCCATGCCGGAAAGGACAAAGCCGATCTGCTGGGCTTTCTTTGCGTCCAACTCGACTCCTGATGACGGGGGCAACATACCGCCGACCATCCAGCGGAGTGAGTGCTCCATGCAGGATGTCCTTTTTACCCAACGCTCAGTGCGCAGAGCACTCCACTCCCTGGACGTCAACAAGTCGAGTGGGCCATATAGCGTCTCTTCTATTTTGCTGAAGACGTGTGCTTCGGAGTTGGCACCGGTTTTAAGGAGTCTTTTCTGGTACTTCTATTCCCTCGGCGTAGTCCTGAAATCATGGAAGACAACCCTCGTGCACCGTACACAGCACAGGTAACCGCTCTGATCCGTCCAACTATAGGCCTATCGCCATCACCCCCTCGTTCTCTAAAATAATGGAATCCATTATTAACAGCCAGCTCATGCGATACCTTGAAGATCACCAGCTGATTAGTGACCGCCAGTACGGTTTCCGTCGCGGTCGCTCGGCTGATTATCTTCTGGGTTACCTAACGCATAAATGGGCGGAGGCATTAGACGTAGCGAAGGCCTTCGATTGGGTTTGGCACAAAGCGCTTCTTACGTAGCTTCCTTCCTATGGGCTTCCCAAGAAATTGTGCACTTGGATCACCACTTATCTTGCTGATCGGAGCATTAAGGTCGTAGTAGACGGTGCATGCTCCGATTACAGGCCCATTAACGCTGGCGTTTCACAGGGCTGCGTGCTATCACCATCGCTGTTTCTTCTGCATATCAATGACATGTTGCAAATCGGTAACATTCATTGCTATGCAGACGACAGCACTGGTGATGCTTTATACACTGGTCGTGCGAATATTTCTCGGGATAACGTCGCTGAATACCGAGACAAACTTGTGTTTGAAGTCGAAACTTTGTTGAACAAAGTCTCGGACTGGGGGTGACTAAATCTAGTCCAGTTTAATCACCAGAAGACACAAGCTTGCGCGTTTACCGCTAAAAAGAATCCCTTCGTCGTATCTCCACAGTTTCAAGGTACTCCCCTTGTTGCCTCAGCCAGTATCGGAATCCAAGGCGTCGACATTTCGAGTGACGTGCAGTTTCGTGGTCACTTGAAAGAGAAGGCCAAATTGGCCTCTAAAAAGCTTGGCATGCTCAGCAGAGCGGGACAGTATTTCATGCCGGTTTAACGCCTGCAACTTTACAAGGCGCAGGTTCGGCCGTGGAATGCTGTTCCCATCTCGGCCAGGGCTCCCCAGTGCCAGCTCCTTCCATTTGATCGCATCTAGCGCAGAGGTGTTCGAATCGTCGGCGACCGAGCTCTTTCCGATCGGCTTGACTCACTGGCGCTGCGAAGAGATATTGCATCTCTTGGCGTATTTTATCGCATCTACCACGGGGAGTGTTCTGAAGAATTGTTCGGACTAATTCCAGTCGCACAATTTCACCATCGCACATCGCGACAAAATTCGCGATACCATCCATACCATCTAGATGACTGGCGGTCCACCACCGTGCGATTTAAAAGACGTTTTCTTCCTTGCATAACTTCCTTGTGGAATCGACTACCACCAGAGATTTTTCCGGACCGATACAACTTAGGGACCTTCAAGAAAAGAGCTTACTCCTTTTTAAAAGGTGTTGCAGTGTACATGGGCGGCGGTAATCACTTACCATCAGGTGAGCCGTATGCTCGTTTGCCCCCTCTCCTATAAAAAAATGTATGAATGATAGATCGAAATCACGACAAATTACAAACGTGCGACAAGCGACGTCATTATTAATGAGAGTGGCAATCAAAAGTGCTTCTTATTTTAAATCTTTTTTCATCGACCAAGTATTTTACTAACCAGTATATGCTGATCTTGCGTTAGTAGGCAGTAACTAGTACTGGGCAGTCTTCTTACACTGAACGTTTTAAGGTCATTGACATTATACGTGAAAAACCACCACCAACCAACTACTTTATGTGCTTTCCGAGGGGGTGAGACAACGCCAACTTCCGGGCAGCTATTGAGAATTTCTTGACGGAAAAACTCAATAAATTGTTTTTTTGTCCCGACACGGGGTTCGAACCCAAGACCTCGTGATCAGCTGTCACACTACTACAACCACTGGACCAACGAGGCGGTCAAAATAAAAAATGTCAAAAGTCTTTAAGCCTAAATACTTATAAGAGAAAAATATTTTTTGTAACGTAAGGCACGCGTCTAAAAATGTTGGCTGCAACGATGTGTCGGCCGCTCAACTCGGCCGCCTACTTAACGAAAGATGTGTATGCGTCTCGCTCACTCTCACATCTTTCATTCACTAGCGATCGTAGCCCATTTTTAGTTTTACGCAAACGCCATAGGATGAATGTATTTTTTTGAATATTTGGAAATTTTGCCTATCTAGTTATATTTTGTTATATTTTACAAATACTTTCGAGGATAGCTTCTATTCCACTTACACAAAACACGATATTATTTTCCAGACGGTAAAAACAGTCACCCAGTATATGTTATATAGAATAGGGCTTAATACAGAACCTTGTTTTTCTTGAACTCTTATATAAATCAACCTTACTCAAAGTAAATTAAAAGTAATGGGAATAATTCTAAAAGGAATATTTAAATGAAACATTTTTTCTTTAAGTAAAGGAGGGACAATGTTATCATAGGCTGATGATACATTGTGAAAAACAGCAACAACTGTAAAAGAGCTCTGGAAAAAGCGGAGCGAATATCAGAGGTAAAAACAGAAAAACTATCATTCGGTATCCAAATTGCGTTTTGGTTTATTTTATTGGTTTATTTTCAACAAACCATTCTAAACATTTTTTTATTAAATGCTTAATATTTTGCAAAAAGTAGACAATGATGCTGTAGGACAGTAATTATTACCATCACTAGGATTTTTATGTGGATTTAAAATGGGGATAATAATTTGCATTTTCTACTTTTAAGGACTATTCCTGTAGTCAATTAAATATGTCATTAACTAAGTCCAGAAAAATATGCTTAGATTATAATCCTGTATTAGAAATAAATGAGTATGAGATTCCATCTATTTCTGGTGACGAATCTTTAAGGTGTTGAACAATCAATTCAAATTCTTCATTAGAGGAAGGTTCACAGCGGCTTTTTATGCAGAAATATTAAAAGAGAAATCCGATCTGCTAGGCACTCTTTTCGCGTTCAAATCTACTCTCGATGACGGGGTGAACATAGCCGACCTTCCCGCGGTGTGAGTGCTCAATGCAGGATGTGCTGTTTACGCAGCGCTCGGTGTGCAAAGCACTCGTCTCCCTGGACGTCAAAAAGTCGAGTGGGCCTGATGGAGTCCCACCTATTGTGCTGGAGACGTGTGCTCAGGAGCTCTGGAGGTGATACCGGTTTTTACGCGTCTTTTCTGGTACTCCTACTTCCTAGGCGTAGTCCCGAACTCAAGGAAGACAGCTTTGGTGCACCGGAATGGCTACCGCTTAGATTCGTCTAACTACAGACCTATCGCTTTCACCTCCTTGTTCTCCAAATAATGGAAACTATTATTAACTACTAGGTCATAAGGTACCTTGAGAATCACCAGATGTTTAGTGACCGCCAATACGTTTTTCGCCGGGGTTGCTCCGCTGGTGATCTTCTGGGTTATCTAACTAAAAGATGGGCGGACAGGCAGTAGAGTCCAAAGGCATGGCCTTGGACTCGGTGGCCGTTAGTTTGGATTTAGCGAAGGCTTTCGATTGTGTTTGGCATAAAGCGCTTCTTTCGAAGCTTCCTATGAGCTTCGCGAAAAATTTAGCAATTCGATCACCAGTTTTGCAGATCGGGGCATCAAGGTCGTAGTAGACGGTGCATGCTCCGATTACAAGCCCATTAGCGCTGGTGTTTTACAAGGCTGCTTGCTATCACCAATTCTGTTTCTTCTGTATGACAACGATATGTTGCAAACCGGTAACAATTATTGCTATGCGGAAGACAGCACTGATGATGCTTTATACACCGGCCGTGCCAATATTTCTCGGGAAAGCGTCGCCGAGTACCGGAACAAATTTGTGTCCGAAATCAAGACATTGTCAAACAAAGTCTCGGACTGGGGGTGACTAAATCTAGTCAAGTTCAATCCCCAGAAGAAACAAGTTTGTGCGTTTACCGCTGAAAAGAACCCCATTGTTGTATCTCCTCGGTTTCAGAGCACTCCCCTCGATGCCTCAGCCGGTATCGGCAGTGCAGTTTCGTGGTCACTTGGAAGAGAAACCCAACCCTCTAAAAGCGTGCCGTGCTCAGCAGAGCGGGACAGTATTTCATACCGGCATACCGCCTGCAACTTAGGCGCAGGTTCGGTCTAACATGGAATACTGTTCCTATCTCTAGGCTGGGGCTCCCCAGTGCCAGCTCCTTTCATTTGATCGCATCCAGCGCAGAGCGGTTTGAATCGTCGGCGACCGAGCTTTTGCTGATCGGCTTGTCTCGTTGGCACTGTGCAGTGATGTTGCATCTCTGCGTATTTTATTGCATCTACCACCGGGAGTGCTCTGAGGAATTGTTTGGACTAATTCCAGCCGCACAATTTTATCATCGTACATCGCGACAAAACTCCCGATAACATCCATACTTCAAGAAAAGAGTCTACTCTTTTCTAAAACGCTGGCAATGCGTCTGCAACTCCCCTGGTGTGCCGCTCGTTGCCCCCTCCTATAAAAATATAGTTTTACTAGAAATTATTTTTTAAAGTTGATATGAATGAATTTTGTTTAATATAATTGGTTTTTGTATATAAATACCAATATAATAGTAAATTCGTTGATAATGTCTTAATCCGCCTGCTGTAACTGTAAGTCTTAGGTGTGATAATAAGCAAAGTAAGAAAAAGTTCACACTAAAATTTAAATAATCAGAAGATGAAGGTAGCTTGGGTTAATTATGACATCAGGATGTCATAAACACCTCAGTTTCCCCCATTACCATGTATTACCAAAGGTGCTGCAAAACATCCAAAACATGTCTGAAATTAAAGATAAATTAAAGATAAGACAAGTGTAATAAAAAGTGATAAAATCCATAAAAAGATTTTTATTAAATAATTTTATTGTTAGTACTAATGTTTTTACAGGGTTTTGTTATTTATATATTTTTATGTCCACATCACACACATCAATAGCCTTTCTTAGCCCAAGTTTGGGCATAGGCATATCCAAGAATGTCCCAGCAATAAGCATGACTTAAAAGTTTTGCCGCATGGAAAGTAGGGTACTTGTACCTGTACTAGTAATTCTACTCCTTGTCACAAATTTATCTGATTTCTATAAGCTGTCACCAAAAAAAAAATCACTTCTAACAGTTACAAGTGAACTGTTCAGTTCACAACTCTGATTAAAAAAAAATGTTTCTAAAAAATGTTTCTACTGTAATAAGAATTTATATTAACATTACTTTGTGCTATATGGACTGTGTTTTGTACAGATGTTTTACTCGTAGCAGATGCTGTACTATATCATGTTAAATATATATATATACA
>DWHP01009374.1:0-10225 GCA_018247895.1 Parnassius honrathi | reverse complement strand
ACTTATGGTCAATCTCTAGCCTAGACCACCGCCCCCCGTACGTCGCCTCATGCCACCATTTTGTTCCTTAAAAAAGCGATTGCGCAACCTTCTGCGCGAAGGTCGGACTCGCCAAGATACGTCGGCCGTATTGTACAGATGCGTTGTCTACCCCTGCTGTAGATTCGGCGATTGACTGTAGATGGGTCGTATTTAGAGTACCCACTACCAGCACAAGACAAGAATATATGCGCAGATTTACGGATGTGAAAGAAAAGTGAAAAGTGTGTCAGGATCATGCCAAATTGTAGTCCGTAGTCTCCGCTTAACCTTCGAGTGGTGGGCGTGAGAATTTACGTAATACACTTCGCAAACGAAATTTAAATTCCTTAGGTCGCAGCAATAAATACCTTACATTACCTTTAATTTCCTATAATTATTTTATAGTACATATACTAGCAATGCACCTTGGTTTCGCACAAGTGATTTCTGGATCTCGACAACAGCGCCACGGGATCCAATTGTGAATATATACCATTCTAGAACCGACTTAATCACGCATACTTTTTACGTGGTAGAACTATGTTCGACCGGGGAGGGACCACGCTCTCAGTCTCACATAATACCAGCGTTAAATAGCAGCTCGATACTACTGTGTATTGTATGGTTAGTGTAGAAAACCGGTAACTCTTATTACTGGAAACGAGGCATTCCATCTTAGTCCTCAAGGGTGACAACGTATCCGCATCCTGATGCTTAATCGACGATAGATGCACTCGTTTATGGGTCACAGTAACCAATTACTATCACATAGACAGTGTGTTCGTTGATCACTCGTATTTTATACAGGTCAGTCACGTACACACAGACAGAAGAATTAAAGGTAAACGCACAAAATAAATCTGAAATAATTTACGCGACCGTCGATTTACATAATTTGTGATGACTTATATCGCTGGACGTCTGAGCACTGTATGCTACTGCGAATCAGTTCGGATTTAATATTCTACGCAACGAATGTAAATCCGTTCACATTTACATGCGCATTTCATTGCACCGCCGCGTTCACATCTGAAACTCTAATTAGTGGAGGCATGAGACCGCCCACGCTGCTTTTGATTCAACAGCATACCTATTAAAGTTCCACAAGCTTGGGTAATGCAGATTTTTATATGATATTTTGTGTTGCATGAAACTAATTTATTTGTTCATTTTTTACATACAAAAACATGAAATTACAGTATTTTTGAAAGTAACAGCCGGTTTACATTCAAATACCAGATACTGGCCATTGCTGAGAATTTGTGTGTCCTTAAAATATTTTATTCCTCAGAAATGGAGGTTAATTATGATGTATGAATTTCACCAATGCACATCGCGACCAAACTTACGTTATCATCCACATCATCTTGACTCTTGGCGGTCCACTACTATGCTTTATTTACTGGAAGTTTTCATCTTCGCACGACTTCTTTGTGGAATATTTACCACCGGCGAATTCCTCGACCGATACGACTTACGGACCTTTAAGAAACAAGCTTACTCCTTTTTAAAAGGCTGGCAACGACGGCGGTCAAAACTTACTATCAAGTGATCCGCATGTTTGTTTGCCCCCTCTTCTATAAAAAAATGTGTTCCTGTAACATCAAGCACGTGGTTAACCAGCACTTAAAATTGCAATTAATAATTTTGTTCGTGCCGGCGAGAATCAAACACAGGTGCTAGTACTCGTATTGTGAAATTTATGGCAAGTGATTAACTCCATAGCACGAATGGCTTTTCATTTCTTATGTACGAAGCATCAAGTTATATTTAATACAATATACAACTTGTATTAATTTTTTGCTAATTTATTATTTTGATATTCTCTAAATTTTACAACTGACCGTCATTAAGTCAGGCCATGTACAGTCCTTCATTGTTCAAGTTCCTTATAAACTCTAAATCTTGCGGTCCGAGAATTTCCAATGTAAGTATAAAGGTGGATGAGAAAAACTGTTATCTAAATGATTGACCACGGTCACATCGCGGTCTAAGTTTGGAGGTTGCCGACAACCCATATATAATCGTCAGGCGTCTGAGTCGACGCTCAAAAAACTGCAAATTTCAAATACGCCTCAGCGAATTCTCCCCGCGTACGTCCTAACGAATTTGGGGGCATATTTGCAAATAAATGCAAACCTCTACAAAAACAGGGAGATCGGGACTCATTCCTCCGTCAGCGGGATTGACAGCGCTGCGTAGGATATCTGACGTGACATATTACTGTCGATCGGAATTTAAAATTAGATGAGGAGACATTTTGAATAATGACTGGTATTAGCGTAGGTGACATAAGTAAAGTAAAGATGTTGTTACATACAATAAAGGCGAGAGTAGCTTATAGTTATGGATACAGAGTTTGAAAACTAAAAGTTATTCGTTTGTGTGCTTATTTTGTCAGAGTCACTTCTAAAATAAGTCATCATACACATAGTTCAATAAACCGACATTATTGTACCTATGAAAATATACCAGTATAAACGACAATCTTTTTCCACTACGTCTACAACGGTGATTTATTACAGTCTGATGGGCGACCCAAATAAGATTTGTTGCTTGTTCATTACTTTGGCATTACATTTACATACATTAATGGGACAAAAAGATTACTTCAATATTATTTTTACCATGTGGTGATAGAGTAAGGGAATTCAGCACTTCGTCCCGTAGTTGACAAAATTTCAAACTGCCAAAAAGCTCTTATGGCTTCTGACAAATTCCGGTATAACTGTCTCTTTTACGTAAAATACCCAGACCGGTGACGTGGAGCGTTCAAAGGTGCGAGACGGTCATGTTATTACTCTTTTAAAGTACTGTTATTTACTGTCCCAGAAATAAAAGAATTTGTTTAAATTAGAAATAGAACCCGTCGGGCTATGTCGGTTACTCTGGTTCTATTGAAGATGTCCTCATTTCCATCACGCAGAGAAACTCCGAGCAAAGGCCTACAGATACGTAAACTGAAGTGGCAGTTGGCCGGTTTGAAGAACCGACAACTGATGGGGTAGTACCGGTAAACGAAATGTAATATGGTCCTCAACCAGACGGCGTGACGACCTGGTAAGGTATGCATGAAATCGACTGATGCAACTGGCTCAGGAACAGTCTAGGGCTGTGAGGATGACGATGATGAGAAATAGAATAATTTTAATTTGAATCAGAGCGAAGTGGAGTAGACTCAACTTACTCCACTATGGTCGATTCTACAACTCAATGGTTGGTTATGCCCACAGAAATCTAAATAATTAGGCGATTATTGTGTCTATAGTGCCTTATTATTTAGATATCTGTGGTTATGTCTATTCTAAACCCGGCGTGGTCTGGGCACCTAGGCACAAATCTATACAAGAGTGCAAGGGTGGGGTATGACAGTAGTCAATCCGCCTGAGATTTTTATACGTGGTAGAACCATGCTGCAGCTATATCATACTCGTAGTTGTAGCACGAGCAGGTCGACTCGATCGTAGAAGCTCACAGAATACCATCGTAAAATAGGAGCTTAATGCTGCTTTGTTTCGTATGGTGAGTGTAGGGAACCGGAGACCCCTTTTCATGTAAAGGTACTTGCACTGGCACTTTCCTGTGTAGGGGGCACTCCGCCTTAATACTCAAAAGAGACTATGCATCTATATTTTGATTCTTAATCGAAGGTAGATGTAGATGTCTATGGGCTACAGCATCCAATTACCACCAAGTAGACTGTGTGATCGTTTATCAGCATTATTCCGTAAAAAAATTTGTTATGCCCCATACTAAATGTGATGACTATCGCAGTTTAGCTCAACAGGAGGGGCCTATGCCCAGCAGTGGACTCTTTAAAATAACTTTAAAGCGTGTTTCGTATAATCGAATAAGGAGATAATAAGTTAATACAATCATACGCTATCCAATTACGATGGACTATTGAAACATCTATCTCTGCCATCAATGAGGAATTAGCACCGGCTCAATATCGCTGCAAAGAAAAAACCTTCTACCAGTCATGTCTCTACATTGTGTGCAAAGCGCGCTGCAAACGAGCCCTTAATATATAAACAGGCGCGCAAATATCTACCTTACTGCATTACAATTTAGTTCAATTTGAATCACGGGAAATCGAAAATAAATTATGAATAACTAACAATGTGAAATGAACCATAACTTGGGGTAGTTAAATTGATGTTGGAATAAGTTGTGCTTGCCTTGTTAAGGGGAATGTTTAGAGAGACCGGTAGTTTGAAAAAGTATTATCAATCATCCATGACGATGATGGAAGATGCTTTACGGCGTAAAGGTGGGTGCAGACGTGTGTTGCTTAGTGATAGAGTATACAGCGAGGTTTATTACTGACAGTAATAAATACTTTTTGTTTATCGCTACAATCACCTTGTTCGAAATCAGACAATCTATCAAACGGATGTTATTGTGCATTGCTTCATGGTTGCTAGTGTATGTAATGACTTTACAATAAAGACTTATACATTTAGCATATTGGCCGATCACTGACATTAAATAAAAATTGAAATAAAATTGTTATACATTATAAAAAAACAGCCGCGAAAAGTCGACGTAAGAGATCTATCTATCTACTATCTATCTACATCATATCGAGATGATATTGTAAGAGGCGACAGATGGAATTAAACATGAGATGGGCAGCATTATATCTCTGATAACAAATTCAAATTATTATAAAATATGACATAAAATGAACTTTATTAAAATATTATACATATTTTTGCCGTAGTTGAGTAACGCTACAGCATATGATGGATGCAGCAAGAATGAGTCGACTTGACCGGTGAAGGACCAGATTCGCATAGAATATCAGAGAAAAAAAGCGTTTCTGATGGTAATTGACTAGGGCTGGTGTTCCTCCTTTATCAGTAACAAGTAATAAAACTAAGTTCACAGGGGTGACCACGCATCTGGATTTGGATTCTTAACCGAGGATTATTGGTGTCTATGGGCCAGAACATCCACATATTATCAGTTCCATCAGTTCCCGTGGCTTCCCACCTATACTTAACAAATGAAGATCGAATATAATAAAAAAGAAATAAGTATTGTTTTTTTTGTAAACGTAATTTCAGGAGCAAATAAACTTTCTTTCTTTCTTGCTGTACAATAACACACACATCAAGTACACACAATAATAATCTCTGGAACACATTGATACCATTATTTTGTTGTCCATATTAATACTATTAACGTGCATTGTATAAGAATATTTAAGGAGAAAGATTAAATGGTTTTGAAAAACAGTATTAAATTACATTATTATATAAACATCAAGCGATTGTAGAAGTGTCTTCCCTCAAAGTCAAAGGAACCACAAGACTATTCGATCAAAGCGACAATATCTCGTTTGCATGCATAGCAACCATATAAATGGTATGTAATAAGTTTTAATTTTGAAAAGAGGAATTTTTAAATCATATGTTATAAACATTTTTAATGTACCACTTTTTATATTCTTACATATCCGATTCAGAGCTAAGTTCAAAAGCTCAAATCTCTGGCTCATCGGGAAGTCGGTTAAAAATTAATTACTAAATTCCACACGTAAGCGAGTTCGTAAAAACACGGTAATAAAAATTAAAATATAAAAATATTACTGTATGCTGTATGTGGCAAATAGATATATTTCGTCCGCGATCTTAAAAATAAATGGCGCAGAAATAGCAATACATGTAATATAAAATTATTTTTTAGATGGCATGCACTATATGACGTCCTTACGAGACGGGAATTTGTAAGTCCATTTTTATCATAATCAAGACAAATTGAAAACTAAAGATTTTATTAAATTTAAAAAAAAAACATAAATCTTTCAACAATGGGAGTAAAACACTTTAGCTTAAAAATAAGCGACTGTTTTATCTCAGTTTCTTTCAAAGTAAAATCGGCGACAAAGTGCCGCCCATGTGTCGACAGATCGATAAAAATTTAACTTGCGCCCGAAATTGAGATAGCGCTCGAGTGCTACAGCAATAAAAACTGGTTTAGAGTTCCCCATCCAAATAAAAAGTAGAACCGTTCGAATTCAGACTTAAAATGTTGTCTTATTAAAAAGTTAGGGACCGTGGCAGCTGAGTGGCTAAGCGTTCTCTATACATTTCACAATGCGTGAGCAACCCTAGTACGATACTGCTGTAGATGGTATTCTGTGGAAACTCGAAAACAACATCAAGTAAAGAAGGCTACAGTTGTACTAATTAAACGTAGTAGTGCCACGCTGCAGCTATATTATGGTTGTATCACGAATACGTCGACTCGACCGGGGACGGACCACGTTCTCACAGAATATCAGCGTAAAATATCAGCTTCATAGAGCTGTGTTTAGTATGGTGAGTGTAGTGATACCTAGGTCCCTTTTTTACTGCAAACGAGGCATTCCATCTTATTTCTAACGGGTGACAACGCATCTGCGTTTTGATTCTTAATCGAGGATTAACATAGTGTGTGTGGGCCACAGCATTCGCTTACCATCAGATAGACTGTGTGCTCGTTTGTCACCCTTATTCTATAAAAAAGAACCGTTGAGAAAAAAGATGACAATTCATCCTAGCCTGTAATTATACTGACTTTCTTATACTTCAAACAAAAACACGTCGGTAGGATAAAAGGTGTAATATTAATTACTGCCATCTAATAATTTTATTTCTTCTACGGAACGCAATCAATACATAAAATTTATCTGTCATCTATTAATATTTCTAATTACTTTTTATTGTGAGAAAAACGCGTTTTATCTGAGAGAATGAGTTTAGTTAAGTCTGAGAAATTTTGAGACTTTAATTGATTCCAGAAAATAATGCAGATGGCTGTAGGGTGACAATATTTTATGGTAACTGAACAATCATAGGGATAGACCGTATGGTGGTGGCGTACCCTTACGCCAATATTTATCACCCAAGTTGTTTACGTGGTAGAGCCATGCTGCAGTTATATTAGTAGTATACTCGTAGCGCGAATGGGTCAGCTCGGCCGGAGAAGAACCACGCTCTCACAGAATACCAGCGTAAAATAGTAGCTTAATGCTGCTGTGTTTCGTATGGTGGTTGTAGAGAGCCGGAGACCCTTTTTACTGGAAACGAGGCATTCCATCTTAGTCCTCACGGGTGAAAACGCATCTGCATTTTAATTTGTAATCGATGGTAGATATAGATGTCTATGGGCCCCAGCAACCACTTACCTACACACAGGTGGACTGTGTGCTCGTTTGTTACCCTATCCTATAAAAAAAGTTCATCTCAATTCAATTCCTCTCGATAAATGGCGGTGTACCACCTCATTTAGGTCAGACGTTAAATACTCTTGATGAGAAGCAATTTCAGGCATGGGAGACCATTTGATACTGCGATCACTGTCCGCCTTTTCAGCATGACGATTTAGGTAAATTTTTCCTTCATATCTAGCAGTTATCTTTTACAGGCTGTAAAAAAAGGAGAAGCGATAGACAAATTTTGACTTGGTGAGACGTAAAAAATATATAAAGTAGAATCAGATTATAAGGACGGCCGAGGAACCGGTGATATTACGTCGTACTAACCGGAAGTCGTATTAAAGGAACAGACAATTTTTGCTTTTTATTAACCACATACATAATGTATTTATTAATATTTAGGTGACCAGCAGATAAAAAACATTTACTTAAATCAAAATATTTATTTACTTCACACATGTCAACATACGTATAAAACTAACAACGAAACATCTAGTGTAAATAATCTGTAATTTTTGATTTTTTTTGGTTTTAATTTCTATAGTAAGAAGAATGAACTGCATTAACGAAACGAGACTATACTATTCACGGTGTCATCCTCAAAATTAGAACGCACAAACACATTGTGTGAAATTCCGTCGTAAAAAGCGATCGGTCGTTGTAAGTGGAGTCGTAATAAACGTGTGTACTTTCATGTGGCTCATATTTAAAACCTAACATATGCCTACAATTACGACGCTAAAAACGGTTATTGTTATATGCGAAGTCGTTCTAAACGGACTACAATGTAGTCTCATCTTGTACCGCTGGACCCATAGGAGTCGCCAATGTTGGTGTAGTCCCTATATCACCATGACGATTATGTACCAAACAATAACGGACGCTTATTTGTTGTAAATATGACTGATAGTGTGGAGTATAATACTGACCCTTGCTACTCAGAAGTACTATCAAAATTCAAAAATTCATGTTTTATCGAATGGAATATTTCTTTCAATGAACGCTGTAAAACGAAAGGGAAAGGTTGGTGGCAAACGATACAAAGTGACCCTTACGGAATTTGTGGGGCTGCTTAGTCCTATATAAGGACCAAAACTAATAGGAGATGTGCTGCAACATCTCCTGATAAGAACTCAAAATAATAAAAAGTTGCAGTTGCCAGCACGTGTATTAAGCGTGGCAACTATGGCAAACATGCCACGTACGAACCAATTTGTGTGGCGAGCTCTATGTTCAGCAGTGGCATTTTAGGCTGTATTGAATACGAATGAAGAAAGGAGAAATATGCGAATACGTCCATGTCACACCTATGTCGGTAGTTGCTTGAAGCACTAAGCTTGAAGTTGTTGACGAGTATGTTCACCTAGGACAAATTCGGCGTTCGGGAAATTACGACACATTTTCTCGTCAGGTGTACCTCAAAATCTGAAAATGAGATTATACAACCAGTGCGTGTTGCCAGTGATGACTGATGACCTTTGGATCTGAGGCGGGGTCCTTCACTGCTGGCCGTATGAGGAAGCTTAAGATCGCTCAGCAAGCTATAGAGAGGGCTATACTCGGAGTTATCTGCGTGAAAAACTTAGAAATGAGAATATCCGCAGTAGAACCAGAGTGACCAACATAACCCAACGGATTAGTAAGGGCAATGGGCCGGCCATATAGCTTGAAGAACGAACAACCGATAGGGAAAAAAGGTTCTCGAATGGCAGCCTCGTGCCGGTAGGCGAAATGTATAGCGACTAGGGCTATGTTCAGAAGTGGATTTATGAAGGACAGTAATGATGATGATGATGATTCATTAGATTGTAAAAATCTGTCAAAATATTATACAATTTAAACTCAGTGGTAATAAAAACATAATATTGGAAGCGTTATGCTCTCAGAAACCTTGTGGTTATCCTATTGAGACCGCGTTCGAATGCGAAACGGATGTTTTGGGATTACTATTCGAGTGCGGTAGCAATTAAGTCGTTTAACGTTAAACCTCTGTTTAAAAGGCCGTAAATTTCGTTAGCACATTAAATACCTTGCGCATTTGACAACTATTATCTGTTACAATATACGGCAGTTAGATTTAGATCACACTTGTTTATTTGCTGGGAACAGTATATTTTTACGTTGTAGAGCCAAGCTACAGCCCTATTACCTACGGTTGTAGCACGAGTGGGTCAGATCTAACGAGGAAAGACCATGCTCTCACAGAATACCAGCGTTAAATAGCTATTTTTAGTTTTCTTGCCCAAGATCCCTTTTTGGATTTTTTCTCTTGCTACCGTACATTTATTACCACAATGAGTAATGTTTTGTACAGAATGAAGGTGATAAACGAGCACACAGTCCACCTGACGTTAAGTGGATGCTGTAGCCCATAGACGTCTACATTTATCCTCGATTAAGAATCAAAATGCAGATGAATTTTCACCCCTGAGGTCTAACTAACGCCTCGTTTCCAGTTGAAAAGGGTCTCCGGATCTCTACACTCACCATACGAAACACACCTGTATTAAGCTGGTATTCAGTGAGAGCGGTGGACATTCCCCGGTTGAGCAGACCCATTCGTGCTATAACCATAATATAGCTGCAGTGTGGTTCTACCACGTTTAAGAAGTATATATTATATATACTTTTTATTATTTATAAACGTGGCTCTACCACGTACATAAATAATAATACAATTATTATAGTTTCATAATCAATGACGACGTGTTGGACTTCTATTTCACTGACAAAAGATATTAGTCCTTTGTGTGCTCATGCCCCCTGTTTTGATCTTTTTATGTACTTTATCCCACAAAAGTTAATTATTGTTACTACAACTATCGTAGCATTTCATTTGCATGTACAGAGATTCGTGTTCTTATGATTAGATGACGTGTTGCGTATTTTGTTCATCATTTTAAATAGTTCTTGACTTTTAAAAACTCGTAATTTTTTCACGCGGGATAATTTGCGGTTTTTGCGAAATTCATTTATATATATATAGTCGTAGCGTAG
>DWHP01009373.1:0-10225 GCA_018247895.1 Parnassius honrathi | reverse complement strand
ACGCACAGCATCAACGTTTTCTTGGGTGACTGCAGTTTTTGGACGACCTTGACGGGGATCATCACTGAGCTTGACACATCCACGTTGAAATTCAGCAAACTAGCGATAAATTGTGGTTTTGGATGGGTCTTCATCACCCAATGCAGAAGTCATCCGGTTAACACACAGTTTTTGTGTTAAACCACTGCGAAAGTCATAATAAATCGTTGCTCTTGAATTTTCTCGAGTCAATTCCATTTTCTCAACGACTAAACAAGTTTGACAAAGCCTTGTGACAAAACCAAGAATCTTTTTTATAAATAAAAGGTATTATATTATTTTTAAAACCAAGGAGTATTCAATTAAAAATATTTTAATATGACAGGAAAAGTGAAAATATTCCATTCCCGATACTTTTAGTGCAGCCTATGAAAAACGCATTGCCAAACGTTAGCCATAAAGAAATGTATGTAAAGCGGCAGTTATCATTCCTATCGACGAAAACTCACCCAGACAAATGTAGTAAAATGTGTCGTTGACCGGTTTTCCGTGTGCCCGTCTGTCGTCTTATATTATTGATTTATAAATAATTTCAACATATATCTGTTATTAGTACATATAGTACTCACATAGTACTTTGTAAAACTATCCATGACTTTGTTCGCGTGGTATATTTGCAGATCTATAATAGTACTCTTTGAGCAAGTGGTTCAATTATCGAGAAACCACTTTTAACCACTCGAAAGCTATGTGCGGTATAGGAAAATTGTTGGGATAAATATTAAAGACCTATTCCTTTGACTTAAAAGGTCTTAATAACCTTGTAATTTTTATACTCTCTACTACTGGTGTAAAAAAGTTATGGAGTAAAAAAAATTGAATCGATATTGCATCAAAATCTAAATTGCCCAAATAGACAGACAGAAAAATAATTAAAAATGGTTGTTTGTACATGTTTCAAAAGTATTCAACTAACCACCTTAATATTATTTCGATATTTCAGATAGACACTTTAACTATATATCGCCGTAAACTACGGGATAATTACAACTACATAACTACTATTTAACTGGTGTTACGGATGAGGTCAACCCGAAACGACTGTCACCGAGCGTCACCGTAAACTACGGGGCAACTACTTAACTAACTAACTCTACTACAAACTTAGTGTACCAAGAAAAACTACATCACAAAAATGTTGGATCCCCAACTACAATGCTTCAATAACATCAAATCTCTCTGCTCAAACTACTATGTAGACCAATGAATCGACTTTGAACAGCGCCACAAAATTATTGTGAAAACTATTAAAGATAAAAACATCGACTACTTCACAGGGAATGTTTTTACCAAAACTAAAGAGCTTTATGAAACTACTTTACAAAGTATGCAGCACTTATTGCTACAAGTAAGCAAAAGCAAGTCTGTGCATTTCGATTTGACCGGGATGCTGGACGGCACCACCGACGCAAGCGTCAAAATGCTCTTAGAGCAGCAAGAATGCAACTTTAAAGCTCTCGATCGCGTCATGTCTAAAATCGACATTCAATCTTTAACTGAGAGATGGGAACTACAAGACGATCTATCGATTTTGAAGTCCAAGTGGGAAGTTATCGATAAACAATACTAGGAGTTGGAAGCAAAACTCAAAGGCTCCAATCTTCAATACTATAATTTGTTTATTACTATGGAGGGGAAATACGATGAGCTACGACGTCAGCTTAACACAAATATTTGGTCGAATAATCACTGTGAAAAATCTGCGCCGAAAATAGAAGTTCCTGAATTCTCGATCTTTTATTGGAAGCGATTCATAATAATATCTCACGCGTAGATTTTGACGTATCCCAAGTCGGCACTAGGGCTGCCAATAGAACAGACTTATACTCCTGGGTCCTGGAATAATACAAAATTAAATAATCTGAGAAATACACTGTAAGAAATATGTACAACAATCATTATTTTATTATTTAAACTACTTTTTCGCCTCACCGTGCTACCTGCGTTCACTTTATAATGTTCAGACACACAGAACACAATTACTATTTAACTAGAGAAGAACGCCACCTCCAAACTAAAAAAATATAACGCGCGTCCATGAGTTTATACTACTAGCGCAACAGTGAGCGCCCACATGAAACTTTTTTCGCGGGAATTTCAAACCTTTGTATAAAATTTTTAAGGTTTTTGTTTATTTGATTCATACATTATTATCAATGTTTTTGCATTGCATTTAATATTTCTAGGTATGTTATTGATATGTAATATATGCTATTGTCAGAGAGTTATTCTTCAGATTATTAACGTTAATTTAAATTAGCAAAATTCTCATGGTGAAAACTTAACTCAATCCAAATAGATGATCAGAAATGGATTAAATTCGAGTCAATATAGTAATAATCCATACTCAATATAGTAATAATCAAGTAAATGTAGCAAAAGTTACAGCCTATATACGTCCTCATTTCTGAGAGGGTTTTAGGGCAAGGCTGCCTTAAAACCCTCTCAGAAATGAGGACTATGCTGCTATTTTTTCTTATTCCTCAGATATGCAAGTTTCCTCACGATGTTTTCCTTCACCGCCGAGCACGTGGTAAATCAGCACTTAAAATTGCAATTCACAATTTCATTGGTGCCGGCGGGGATCGAACCCGGGTTACTCGCGTTATGTTACATTACGGCGAGCGTTAACCATCTGAGCTACCACGGCTTGTATTTCGCATACCGATTTCAAATGCGACAGCTGCCGATACTGTGAGAAATCACGAATATCAAAGCATATATACGCGGTACTGCAGAGGTACTTACTTTAGACCCAGTTTTTGTGTTTCGTTTAGGATTAAGGCAAAAAATCCTCATGTAGTCTGAATACAAAACCTTCATTTTTTTCATAAGATAAGAAGGGTGATAAATGATTACACAGTCCACTTGATGGTACGTAAATAGGCTGCCATCCCCGAAGATTAAGTTTACGTAATCAGTACTCCGGTGTCTCCGGTTTTCTACACTTACCATACGAAATACAGTAGTACTACGCTACTATTTTAGCTGTTATTCTGTGATATTATGTTCCTTCCCTTATCCAGCCAATATGCTGCTGCAACCAATAATATAAAACGTGCCGTGGTATCCCTTGCCTTTTTTCATAAATCAGTCGTAAGCCGTTTGCTTAAATTAGATTTATATTAGAATATCTTGATGGCGTAGTATTTACTTTACTGTAACTTTGAGTTAATGTTTGGTTTCCAATTTTTAATCAATTGAAGATATTTTTTATGTGGTAAAGCCACAATAAAACTACCATTATAATATAGTAGCACGAATGGGTTGGCTCGACCGGGGTGGGACCACGCTCTCACAGAATACCAGCGTAAAATGGCAACTTAATGTCGCTGTGTTTCGAATATTAAGTGTATAGAATTGGGAATGTTTTACTGGAAGCGAGGGACTCCAACGTAGATATAATTTCATGTGTAACAACGTCTTTGCATTTTCATTTTCAATTGAAGACAAATATGTCGATGTCTATGGGCCACAGCATCCGCTTACTATCAAGTGGACTGTGTGCTCGTTTGTCACTCTTATGCTATATAAAAGAGAAAATCGGACTTACACCTGATGATGAGTAGCTACTCCATGTAGTAATGCCAACGCGGTCTCGTGGTGGGGTGTACTTAAGAGAGAGGTGGTTTTAGTGGGTAAAAATCCCACACTACCCGTCATACAACAACCTGCCCGGTGTCTTTTTGAAGATTTCCACTTCACTCTCCAATAAAAAAAAAATAAAAATAAACTGTAATCCATGAACACCTGCAGCCAACTTAAACCAAAAAGTCTACAGATGAGTTGTTGTTGAGGACTAAAATAGAATGCCTCACTGTCTGTTAATTAACCGAAAGACTATAATATCCTTCAGACCGAAACACAACAGTGCAAGTACTGCTATTTTTCGCCAGAAGTAGGTAAGAGGGTCCAGCATAGGGAGTCGGATGCAGAAGCGGAGTTCTACTATCTAGTATACTTTGCTATATGAAGAATAAGTGTCATAAAATTTTGACAGTGGCTCGAACCTAGGAACGCCGCGCAGTAGGCCGGTAGGTAAGATTACCACGAGTTCTGCCGGAAATAGTGCTACTGCTACCCGTATAAAACCCGAGCGAGTCGCTCGTAATTTATAAAGCAAAGGAAAACAAGGTGGATGAAATTCATTTCTGTTGTTGAAACCAATCATACACCAATACCAACATAAAAAAAAGCTTTGGATAGGCTCACTTAATCTAAGCCTGATGATTAGATAAAAATGATTAAAAATATACTAAAGAAAAGGAGGAATAGTATTTTATAAATTTTGTCATTGAAACTAAATTAAAGTGGTATTGATATACGCAAGCAATAAATTATTTGTGGAATGATTTTTTGCATTTGTGATTGACATTGTGATTAATCTAATTTTTTGGTGTGGTCTTCTAGGAAGTCCATAATTTTACGTCGCATCGAATTTAATCCTCATAGTTTACACTACAATCAAAAAGTGGCACCTACACGGTCGGTGATAACTGATAGTACTAGCAGCGCCATCTGCATCGCTCCGCCACTGCAAATTGTCCAATGCGGTTACCGGACCTAGAAATGGAAGCAAGATATATTCTCAGATAATACTTTTTTTTGTTATCTGTGAACCATTACCGCTACATACTTTCAAAAGTCCACTGCTGATCGTGGGCCTCCCCATAGATTACTTCGTATTTGCCGTAGTGGTCACTCGTGGCAACCGGGAGGCAACCTCAGATTTATTTATAGTTGTTATTCGGAAAACTCTGCAGACCATTCGGTTCGTTCGCATTTATCGCCTCTGACGACACCCACAGGAGTATACGGGGTAGTGGTTATTCACCACCGCTACATGAATGAAAATAAATGATACGTTTTTATCAGTATATCATAATTGGTTATGAAAGACAAGTTCAAAAATGTCGATTTTGTTATGTCGATGTCGATGTTGTTGTTAAGTATAACCAATTTGCGGTGAAAAAAGAAAACAATTTCAGAAAAAGTGTCTAAAAGGTTTTGCTTTTTATATTTATTGAGGAGCCAACTTAAAGAGAACACCAGTAATCCCTGTAATTTAAATGGAAGCCCTTGCCATGCAAACGGATAAATCGACATTTGTACTTGATATTGACTAACATCGTGTAGTATTACGTTTCCGTTATAAAGTCGCGACTCAAGTTTCACAAGGAAACAACACTCAATGCCATCCTAGCTAGGACCTGTGCGAACTAATGTCCTCTAGACTGAATTTCGATCACGGCAGAACGTCACAACGGAGATTGGTTATCTGCGCAGGACAAGATCATAGTGTTCAAGTGTATGCGCATGTACACTATTCCCTCATTCTGATAGTGCGATGGGGTGCGACACGAAAGAAGAGAGATCAAGCGCTGGACCCACGGCTTTACGTGTCTTTTGAGGCACGGGGGTAAAACACCATCATCTTTCTGACTTCGGGCTGCTATTGAGAATTTCTTGACAGAAAAACCCAATGGCTGAGTTTGGCACGACCCGGAATTCGAACCCGGAACAAACAATCGCATTTACGATAATAATCGTTGGTCTACCCACTAGACCAACCATTTATTCGGCAGTCTATGAACCAGTAAGTAAATGAGTATATAATTAACATAATTCGTCAATCTGAATTTAGTTCTGATTTTTAATTTTCCTTCAGCTGTCGCGAATATTTGACAAACGGTTAGGGTTCACGGCTGATGTAATAGGAGCGGCCAATGATGAGACCAGGTTTCACAATAAGCCTGTCTGTCCTCAAGGTCGCAGCTTCTCGCTCCAGTACGACGCCATTCATAGCTAGTTGGAAGCTCGTCGCGAACGTGTGACACGTGTGGTCGAAAGATGAAGAAAGCTCTTGTGGCATTATTTTGCGCCTGCGCTGTCGGTGAGTAACGAACTTTACTTACTTGTGCTTAAGCTGATAAAACTTAGTAGATTAATACTACTTTTTGCGGCTAAAACGTAACCGAATTCTAAAACCTTTGGTATGTTTGAATAAAAATTATCATTCATATTTCACATTTATTTTAAAAATGAATGGTATTAACAATAATCAGACAACGTAATTTAAGCCCATGGCTGAGGTGTCAGTCACTATACGGAGTATTGCATTTAAAACTTGAACGACGACAGTTTAAGTGTTAAATAAATATATGTTTTAAAGGAAAATATAACACACTAAATATTGAACAGTTTTAAAATATGACAGGTTTATTGGCTAAACAAGAGCATAGCACAAGACCAGTGTTAATAATTCTGATCTTCTGCTACGTTTAAACTAAAATACGCGCGGTTGGTCGTAAACTCGTAAATAACAGCTTTATTAAAATTATGTGTACAAATTAAGAAGTAGACAATATGAGCATTTGACTAATTATCATACAAATATCACAAAATAATTTTTAAGCTTTAAAGATAATCAATGCATAAATAATGATTTCTTATATTTAAGAGAACACTACACATTGAATAAAACGAGTTTTTTTTAATTATAAATGCATGAAATTTAAAAAAAAAGAGTATAAAATACTATTACAACCCTTTTTCACAATTTCAAAACGAACTATTTTTATGTCTATAAATACGCCTGACTTATTATTTATATTATTTATTGACTTATTTCGTATAATTTCCACCTTGTCTTTTTCTTTATAAGTTTTCTGTGTAATATCTATGTGATAATTGTATAATGGTTGTAACACGAATGGGTCGGCTCGACCGGGGAATGGCCACGTTCTCACAGAATACCAAAGTAAAATGGCAACTTAATGCTGCTGTAGGTAAGTGTAGAGAACTGAAAATCTTTTTTACTGGAAGCGAAGTATTCCAAATTAGATCCATCTTCCTCGGGGGTGACAACGTCTCTGCATTCTGATTTTTAATTGAAGACAAAAATGTCGATGTATATGGGTCACAGCATCCAAAAGAACCGGAGACCCTCTTCACACGAGATGGTATTCCATCTTAGTCTTCAGGAGTGACAACGAATCTGCATTTTGATTCTTAACCAGTGATAGAAGTAAACGCCTTTGGGCCACCGCATCCGCTTACCATCAGGTTAACTTTGTGTTCACTTACCTCCCACAATTTAATAAAACCCACAATTTAAGAAAAATACTGCGTATAACAATATTGTTTACGATTTTTGTTAATATACCATTGCTATTTTAAATATAATATGTGGGAACAAATACTGTTTCATCGCAAATGACCTCGAATTTAAAGGACAAATTATCTTATGCATAAACACGTCGTAGTAGCTATTTATAACATTTATTTCAAAAATCTTGAATATCATTCGACCAGACCAAACATGAGCCAATCAATTTCCATACAATGTTAATAATATTATTCTGCTATGAAATAAAACTAAATTTATCACATAAAATTAAAAACTTGCATAACAAGCTTTAATATATTAGAGGTTACGAATATAAAAATACTCATGATTAAATGTCATCGTACCTTGTATAGCCAATGAGAGTATGCCCCTCTATATAATTGTACTTATCAATATAAATTACATTCCTACCAGTTTTTAAAGATTTGCTTTCCTAAGTCAAAGTTAGCACCTAACCTAACAACGATTCCACATATCACTCGTATTTCACTAGTAGAATTTTTCGAGACATTTACTTTAACATTGTAACCCGTAGTTTATGGTATTTATAATATGGATTAAATTAAATAATTTTCTGCTGGCCGGTATACTACACGGCTAATATTAGCGGAGGCTACCCATCTGCGCAAGGCAAGATTACAGTGCATTTTTTATTACATCACTCTCACAGACAAGAGTGGGATCAGGCGCGGGACCACTGGCTTTATGTGCTTTCCGAGGCACGGAGGTGAAACACTGCTAACTTCGTGAATCCGGGCTACTGAGAATTTCTTGAGAGAACAACCTAATAAGATATTTAGAACACCACATAATGAGCAATCACGCTTACGACCACGAGCCAGTAAAAATTAATAATTGAGGTTGCTTTCACAACCTTTTTCTTTAAATGAAAAGTTCAAACAAAGTACGAAAATGTACCTTAAATAAAGCTAGTTATCCACGCCTTGAATATCACCGTGTAGTAACTTGTTCATTCATATTGCTACTGCGACTACAACATGGCTTTGTGGTACTTGACGACTGACTGCAATTTTTCGAATCCTAGCTACGGCCAATATTTGCATAAAGACACAAATTATTGCTTGTCGTGACTGTGTCGTCGGATAGATAAGGACAAATAAATGCGCCATTTCTGACCCCTTGCACTACCTTGAAGCAGGCGATGGGCAGCAGTATCTTTCTGATAACTGAAAATAATACAAAACCGTTGTTGCCAACACGCCAACTAAGCAAACCAACCTTGATAAAATCAGGCAAGCCGTAATGGAGGCCTATGTTCAGAAGTGGATTTTAGATAGGCTGCAATGATTGAACTTTTTAATTATATGCACTGTGCAGTTAAAAACTTCATGATAATGTATGGAATAATCGCAGTGCTCGAAATTGATGGCGTAAATATCATATTTATTTAAGTGGTAGTAGAGCCATGCTGCAGTTATATTAGTAGTATAGTTGTAGTACGAGTAGGTTGGCTCGACCGGGTAAGGACCACGCTCTCAAAGAATAGCAGCGTAACCGGAGACCCTTTTTACTGGAAATGAGCCATTCCATCATAGTCTTCACGGGTGACAACGCATCTTCATTTTGATTCGTAATCGAAGATAGATGTAGATGTCTATGGGCCACAGCAACCAGTTACCATCACGTGGACTGTGTGCTCGTTTGTCACCATATTCTATTAAAAAAAAAACTATATCAATATTTAGCAATACAAGTACGTAAAACAAGGAGCAACGATATATAAGGGACTCTAAAACGACCATCGTAAAACGTCTTAAACGATTAACTTTGTGTACCCTTGACACCAAAGATTTCCTTTTTGTTGTATTGGCATTTCTCTTACATAATTCATACGCAGAATACTGACGACATAGTTTATTCTGTACCATTTTGATGTCAAACTTCAATTTCGCGATACATATGGCAATGTAAAATTACTGAACTAAAGATATTATGTGTAATTAAACCTGGTTTAATTGAATTTTTAAATTTTTTTGGATTACTTGTTCAAATAAAATATTATATAAAATGTGCTGAATACGTATAATTAACGTCTCATTTACTAGCTAAGCCTACATCTGAACCCATTGTGGCGGCGCTGTCGTCGTGCCACAAGCGAAGCACACGGAAGCATAAATCGCACTATCAAAATTCCGAATCATTAACAGTATAATATATAAAACACCTCCAAACTATCACACGGAGCGTTGGCCGCTCCCCGGGCAGAACACCTTGTCCGGCGGGAGATCTCCCCTTTTCCTACCACGGCCACACCATCACCTAAGATTTACATCGTGAGAGATATACGTCGAACGCTGAGATGATTCTCTGTTCATTTAAACTTTAGATGTGTTCTGTGCCATAGAATACATAATAGTGTTTTAGAAGTGAACACATTATTGCCACCCATTACATTTTATTTCGTGCGCGTAAATTTAATTTTAAACTATTCGAATATGTATACATACTCGAATATGTATATGTATTATGGTTTTCTCAGAAACGTCTCTTTGTTTAATACTTTTTATTATAATAATAGAATTTATGACCCGTGGTAGCTCGCTGCAAAATTCTCGAAATACGCGGGCAAACTGGGTTCGATCCCCGTCGGCACCAATGAAATTGTTAATTGCAACTTTAAGTGCTGATTTACCACGTACTCGGCCGTAAAGGAAAACATCGTGAGGAAAACTGCATGTCAGAGAAATAAGAAAAAAAAATATTTTGAAGACGTGAAGTTCGCCAACACGCATTGGGGCAGCGCGGCGGACAATTCCTTGCCCTAAAACCTTCTCAGAAACGACATGAGGGCTGTGCCTAAAAGTGGGGCATATATAGGCTCTTACTTTAAATTTAATATAATTTATGTTAAATATTAAAGGTAATGATAGAGGATCAATATTGGCATTATTCAATCAAGTCGCAAAAAGTTAAAAACTCTCTTGTGAGATCGTACGTTACGAAGCCGGGAGGCATAGTTAGTTAGTTCTTATAATTTAATTAATAAAATCAAACTATAAAAATAATAATATATAGTGGTCACCAAATTCAATCGTA
>DWHP01009372.1:0-10225 GCA_018247895.1 Parnassius honrathi | reverse complement strand
AGCAGCATTAGACTACTATTTCACGCTGGTATTCTGTGAGAGCGTGGTCCCTCCCCGGTCGAGCCGACCCATTCGTGTTACAAGTATATTTTTAATATAACTGCAGCATGGCTCTACCACGTAGAAATCAGTGAGCGAAGTTCATAAGATAGACCAGTGCCCAGATGCTTCAGCTAAAGTGACTGAAAAGAAGTTAGTATCACCAAAGACCAAGAGAAGGGCCGCAGTTAAGAAATTATTGTGCATGCTTTATTTCTTTATCCCTACTTTAACGTAATATATGCAATAATTCTTTTAAATTTCAATTTAGATAAGTTTCGCTGTTAATAATTTACACTATTTGAAACTAGGTAAACTAATTTTATTCTAAACTTTAGCACGTTACGAATTGACTATTACATTGACCCGATTACGGGTAGAAATTGTTTCATATACATTTTTATCTTGTTTATTAGTAATTGTTCATAATCTTGTGCTGGTAAAAGTTAGTTAATATTTTTAAAATACTAATAGTTTTGTGAATACTTCATACTACTACAACAACACCGTGACAGTCACATAGATATTAATGTGATAAACACAGGCTAACTAGTGGATTCTACCGAATGTGATAAATGTGCAGACATTTACACAGTAATCTACGGCGGACAGTGACAGCGGCTGCTTTTCTCCCACAGATTATTAAATATTTATTTCCTCAAGTTATGGTCGCATCGGCTACAAGTCTTTCAGCCTAAAACTGTAATATGAACACTGACAACTTTAATAAACTCTGTCACCATAGATTTAAAACTATAAAGGTTTGTAAATGGTGTATTTGTGTAGCGGTATTATCAAATTGTGTTTTTTTGTATTATGTGATTTTGAATTTTGCCTCTTTTAATTTTGCATATATATATATATATATTCAGAGTTTCTTGTTTCGCGGTTTTCTGATATCCCTAACATCTTCAACGTTGTTCATATAAATGCACAGAGCATTCCGACCTACTTCCCCGATATGCTAACGCCTTTTACTTGTAAACATATATATGCTGTTCTTATTTCTGAATCGTGGCTGAAGCCATGTTTTCCCTCCACCAGTTACGATTTTCCTGGCTTCCAATTAATCCGAAACGATCGCTTAGTAGGTGGCGGTGGAGACGTTGCCGTTTATCCACGTGCACACATTCCTTTCACTATTGTCGATGTTTCTGCACAACCACCGCCGCCAAATAACAGTGAGTATCTTTTCATTGAAATCACACTATCACACTCAAAAATTCGTCTCGGTGTTTATTGCTGCCCTTCTATGCGTATTGACTTCTTCAACTCATTCCAAGACATCGTAGATAAACTTACTCACACACACGATTATTATGAGTGACTTTAACACTTGCCTTCTTAAATAAGATGCCTTGGCTTCTTCTCTACATTCAGTCTTAAGAATAAAATAGAGAGATACTAGAAGTAATCTCTCTATTTTACCACTAAATGCCTCGCATCATTTTCCAAACTCGAATCCCTCTCTCCTTGACCTTATTTTTGTTTCCTCTTGCAACTTTGTTACGAAGCACGGCCAATATACGCTCGATGCTTTCTCGTATCACGACCTTATCTTTCTATCCTACAAAACTCGACCTCCCAAATGTAAACCAAAAATTCTACTACAGCGTAATTTTGGTGGCATGGATACAAATAATCTTCTAAAGGATGCGTTGCTTTGGGACTGGTCAAATCTTTTTAGCGCAGATAGCCTAGATAGTAAAGTTTAAATCTTTACTTCTGCCCTTACAAAAATCTTTGATGTGCATGCGCCTATACGAGCAGTCAAAATTAAACATCGTCTATCACATTGGTTTACCGATGATATTAAACATATTATTAATAAAAAAGCGATAGCTAAGGCTAAGTATAAACGTAAGCCAAATGCGGTTAATAGAGAGAAGTATATTAAAATTCGCAATCACTGCAATAAAATGTGTAGGGATCCTCAACGCCTTCATATTCATAAGTCAGTCGAAAATAGTTATACAGCAGGGGTTTCGAAATTTCTTAGATCATTGGGTGTTGGGAAATCTAAAAATACTCCAACGACAAATGATTTAATTGTCAATCTTTTAAATAAACATTTCTCTTCTTCGTCCTGCTTAGATAGCACTGCTAAGGGAAATGCACTAACATATCTTTCAACTATTCCCACTCCCAATTACTCCTCTTTTATTTCGGTAGGGATGGTGCGCGTTTCACTGCCAATGGGAGTTCATTTCATAAACGAACGGCCTGTACAGTAAAAGACTTCTTCATAAATTTACCACTGTGTAGTAGCATATTCAATTTCAAGCCCTCTGCTGATCTCAGGTTTCGCGAATGGGAATCACAAAGAAACTCACAACGATTTTTGAGGTAAGAAGGATTAAAAAGAACACTATAGAGAAGATGAAGTATGTCAGCATTCCGATGAAGTCGTATTGACAACCACTTGAGCTTATTACGAAAGAGAGAGACATGGTCATATTAGCGTAATCCGAATATAAACCTTATACAGAAATTCTGAATACGCTCAAGTTTATCAAGCTGAGCTGCAGAGAGATATAGATAGCTGACGTCCTCATAGGCAAGCGTAATTTTGGTGTGAATGGGAAGAAAGTTGTGTAATCTACGCTAGGAGGGTGAAGAGGCATAAACTTTACGATGAATCTTTTTGATTTGATGGTCCCATGACGGATTACTATCCATGTGGATCCCCAAGTTTTTCACTGAATCTCTGTAAAGAATAATAGATTTATCAAAAACTATTTGAGGCAGGTGATCAAGGCAGGACTTTCTGAACATTTGCGCGCTACCGATGATAATAGCTTATGATTTTACTGGGTTAACGTGAAGGCCGTATGCTTTACTCCACTCAAGAATTCGTTCAAGATCTGCATTAATGACATTGATAGCATTTGGGAGATTGTTGGGACAAGCTTTAGTATATATTTGCAGATCATCTGCATAGAGGTGGTAGGTAGAAGTTAAATTATTGGATATTGAGTTTATGAAAACTGCAAAAAGTAAAGGAGATAAAACGCCTCCCTGCGGTACACCAACATATACGTTACACCATGCTGATAATGTATCATCGATGCGTATACGTTGCTGGCGTCCAGACAGGTAACTTCGAAACCAACCAATCGCTGTTGGAGATACGTTAAGAGAGCGCATTATACCAAGTAGAACATCATGGTCAACGGTATTAAAGGCATTACTGAAATCTAATAAACAAAGGACGGTTACTTCTCCGCGTTCCATTCCTAATCGGATATCATCGGTAATGTTCACCAATGCTGTGGTAGTACTGTGTCCAGGTCGAAATCCTGACTGTAAAGGATTAAGGAGAGAATTAGCACAAAGAAAACTGTTGAACTGGGTGTAAACAAGGCGTTCGAGGACCTTAGATAAGAAGGGCAGTAAAGAGATAGGACGATATTCAGAAAAGGACGCAGGATTAATTTTCTTTGGGATAGGAATAACTTCAGCATTTTTCCAAGATGATGGAAAACTATTTGTAGTGATGGAGAAGTTAAGGATATGGCAAGTAATAGGAAGAATAATATCGAGAATAGGAAGAATCATGTAACGACTGACACAACTTTTTTAATGAGTGTCAAAATTTTTAACTAAAGAAAGATAGCACCAATATCTTACGTCTTGTAATCACATTCAGTCACTATGTACCTGGTTCTAGCAAAGTTTTTTTTTTATAGTATAAGGGTGACAAACGAACACGCAGTCCACCCGATGGTATGTAGTTACTGTAGCCAATATTCGAATTAAAATGCAGATGCCTTGTCACCCATGAGGACCTACATGGAATACCTTGTTTTCAGTAAGACGGGGTTGTTTCCTGTAAAAATTTATTAGAAGACCCTAAAAATTATAATTTAAGATAAAAGAGACTTTAAGTTTTTTTATTTGACTCTGACTATGACTGTCAGACCTACCCATATTAATGTATAATATACTGTAGTGGTGTTGGGAGTAGTGGTGCTGGGATTAGTGGTGACGAAGATAATGCATGCAATTGCGGGAGGATGGGAGTGCACTTCAAACTTGGTGAGACACATCATTTTATTTTATTACGTGAATCTCAAATAATAAATTTTTAGCGTATTTAGTATAAAATCGTGCGAAACTTATTAAAATCACTGCTTTAATTTTTTTTATTATTTTTAAAATGTTTTCTTAAGCATCATTAATTTTGATTTTTAATCGATGCTAAATTTAGATGCCTATGGACCACGGAATCGATGCACTATCTGATGAACAGTGTTCTCGTTTCGAAAATAATATGAATTATACTAAAAAAAGTTTAAAATTTACTTCTATCCTAGATATAATAGCGAAACCGCGGGCATATTGTATAATAGATTATAGTGTCGTCATACGATATGCGAAATCAACTACTAACAGATTACTGTTAACCCGAGCATTATCAGTTAACAGTTTATCTAAGTTCATAATGATAAATGAAATTGTAAAACTATATGATAACGAATAATAATGGATACTTAACCTATCTGTTATGGTGATTTCAAAATGAAATATATCGAATCGATCTCCGTTAGGGCAAAATATTACACAAATGTTTAAAAATAAATTAATTAAGTAATAGTAAATTAACAGCATATTTATATAATTTTAATTACAAAAAGAGAAAAGAGTCTGTATTGTCGCTTCACATATCCTTGAAATATTTATAATTTCTTGACAGGTTTCCTCGTAAACATGGTGTTTGTTTACAACGCGGAGCGTGTAAATTAGCCCTTGATATTTCATTGGGTATTGAATTCTGTTTCCTCTTGTATAATGAAAGAAAAATAAAGGAATATGCTTTGTGAAAAGAGTGTAAGAAAATATCCGAAATCTTTTCTTTTAGAAGACGTTATTCTACAAAAACAAGAATTTTAAGTTAATATTTCGCTTTATGTATGTAATCTCTTTAGATTAAGCTCTGGACCAAACACTATAAAAAATTTAAACTTTTAAAAGTTTATCTATTTAGTAACTGTAAACTTCATCCATTTTGGTATATAAAAGTATTTTTATTATTTTAGTAATTCTACAATAACTTATTGATTAATAATAATACAATAACGACATAATCGACGTATTTAATAACAAAATAAACAATGTAAAAATAATAAGGGAGTAAACTCATTACTGTTACCTAACATCATGTTATGTGCACATGTTTTGGAATACCATCCAGATTGTAACTTTAAACATATCATGTTGTTCATATTATTCTGTTCTGTGTACCTAACCTAAATAAATAAATAAGTAATATGCAAACTAAGAGTCCACCTTTTTTTAGAAGAGGAGGAAATGAGCATGCAGCTCACCTGATGGTAAGTGACTGCCGCCGCCCATGAACAACTGCAACACCTGGGTTTACCACATGATTTTTTTATAGATTGGAGATGACGAACGAGCACATATTCCAACTGATGATAAGTAAATGCTGTGGCCCATGGATATCTACAATTATCTACGAATAGAAATCAAAATTCGGATACGTTGTCACCCCTGAGGACTAGAATGAAATCCTTTGTTTCCAGTAAAATGGGTCTACGGTACTCTATACTCACCACACGAAACATACGAGCATTCGGCCGCTATTTTACGCTGGTATTCTGTGAGAGTATTGTTCTTCCCCAGTCGAGCCAACCTATTCGTGCTACAATTATAGCTTCAGCGTGGCTCTACCACTGCGATATGAGAAGTACCTCATACCTCGTAATACTGACCGATTAATTAATACGTTCTTACTATTTAAATCTGAACAGCAGTAGTTAGGAGGCAGAAATTGAAAATACGGAGGTGCGTGGCCAGTCGGAGTCGAAGGCAAAAATGAACTATATAGTAAAAGTATATTTAAATGTGAGTTCCATTGTATCGCTCGTGCTGCAAGCATTATCAATGATGTGTATGTATCATATAGGACAAATATTTCAATTTATTTTACGTTTAATCGCTTCCTTTGTATTTTTTATTCAAGGATGACCAAATGCGGAAAATAATCACAACATCTAAAAAATTCTTGTAAAAAGCCTTAAGCTTGTCAACGCTATAAAAAATGGTGCACATTATATATTTGTGTAAGTTGCATATAAAACAATGCGGAAAAAAACAGAAAGTAATTCTAAATGAGGGACGAAGGATGAATATATGATCACGCGCTACTCGACAGTTTTCATCCATGATAATAATTCTCGGATAATCAGATTCAAAGGCACGCACTCTACCCGTGTCCGATGCAACGTTTATGCGGTAAGTTCAGAGGTAGGTTAGGATCAAAGAGAATATATAGCCATTTTGGTTAGCGTGTATTATCAGACTAGGAGAAAATTATGTTTTTGCGTAAATGGGTGAATATATACAGAATGTATGTACATAAGTAAGAGTTAAACAGATTTATAGACAGCTTACACGATTATCTTTTTTGTCTTTGTCCTAATTGGACTAATATAATTGTGTAATGTACCTTTGCCTCTAATCTCAGTTTGTTGAGTTTAAATTTTTATGCTACGATAGTACTGAAATATTTGATATAAGTAAGTAATATAATCTTAAATTAGAATAGAATATTATTATTAAGATCCGAATTTATGGTTATTATTCATGACCATTGGGATAAGGAAGATAGTGTAAGTTTTTTTGCATCAAACTTTATGGCTGTATAAAAATATCTCCATCATCATCATCACTACAGCCGATCACAAGGTCACTGTTGAAAATAGGCCTCACCCGAAGAATGCCAAAAAGTCCTGAATCTAGATGCAGGTATCCTTCGACTTCTTGCATCTTTTTCCAGTCCGTCATTCCATCTAGGGGCGAGCCACTCGACATTTCATATGCTGGCACAGGGCTGACCCCGAGAACCTTTCTTCCCCATCGTTGTCGGTTCTTCGAGCTATATAACCCCCTCTTTGTCACTTTAGCTACCGACTCGTTAAACTGTCTCAGTTATTTTGGTAATACCGCGGATATCGTCACTACGGAGTCAATCACGCAGCGGAGCTCCGAGCTTAGGCCTGTCCTTAGTTCGTTGAGCGGTATTGAGCTTTCTCATACGGCGAGTAGTGAAGAACCACGATTCTCGTCAACGATTTGCTATCACTGGCAACACGCAGCCGTTGTAGACTCTTGTTTTGCTGCTTTTGTTTGCGCTGCCCAGCCGGGTTGGATCCGTTAATATGAACCGCAGGATACTTCCTTGTGGATCAAGTGTTAGTTACAAAATTGTTGATTATGCGGGTTCCAATCACGAGCCGGACCGAAATAAGTTATTGAAATCAGCTAAAATTTAATACAATAAAATAAAAAAAAATTATGCGACACAAAGTCCGATAGATGACATTATAAACATTTCGTTTATGACAGATACAATCCAACACAATACTCTTTATTGCACACAAAATAATATGTATAATAACGACTGGCAATGGGCAGCGGTGTTAAAGACCCGAAACGTTTGGCACGGCAATCGTTATACCGCCCTATTAGTGCAACGATTTAAGTATGTTTTCCCTACATTGGTAGAGGTCCACGGCCAGCAGTGGACTTCAATGGAATAATGTGGGGTAGTGGATATTTTAACAACCACTAGTTGTTAAAATATCCACTACCCCATATCTTCTCGTGGGTGTCGTAAAAGGCGACAGAGGGAGACAGGCAGGAGATGGGTAGCAGCATCTTCCTGATTACAGCAAATGTACAAGAAAAAAACTGCGGTTGCCATCCCGCTAACTAAGCATGACAACTATAGCAATATAACCCCTATGAGCAACGACGTAAATAGACGGCCACCAGTCCCCGGCTACCCCGTTATTCCTGGCTAAAGATGGCGACCATGGTAACGGCGTGGCAGGGGGTGCTAAGAATCTCCCTGAGGACTGACGAGACGATCAAGGAGCTGGTAGAAGAGATAGACAAGTTGCGTTGTTTGCGGATAATACTATAATAATCGGATTATCCGAGGTCAGGAGAGAGCGGAGGACACGGTGATTCTCAAATTCGGCAACTTTTTCTATCATCGGGAGGGCGATCATCTCTATCTCTATTCGCTTTAGTGAAGTTTGGTGATTCTGAGTATAACCTTTAAATATGTATGATATGCATAAACATGCGTGACCTTTAGGTCACACATGTTTATGCACATCGGCACATCCTGATGAGGAGATGGAAATATATGAGGATATTTCTGGAGTCATGCATTCCTTCAAAACCCACTATACGGTGTTAATGGGAGACTTCAACGCAAAACTAGGCACAAGAAAGAACGGTGAGCTGGATGAAGGGAAATTTGAAATAGGGCAACGGAACTCAAGGGGCCAGCCGACTGAAGTGGCCGACTTCATGGAGAAAGAGGGACTCTTTCTAGAAGCGGCCCCACAGAAAGTGGACCTGGTCGAATCCCAACGGTTCGACAAAAAATGAGATTGACTACATTATGACGACTAGACGGCAACTGTTCAGTGATGTCTCAGTGATGGTAAGGGTAAAAACTTGCAGCGATCACCAAATGGTTAGATGCACATTGAATCTTAATGTTAAGTTGGAGAAGTCTCGTCTAATTAGGTCAACGCCCTGTCCCCCTCGTGCTCTAATACAAAGTCTAAACCATTTTAGTGCCTAGAAGACTGCAATGCAGTGGTCGATATGAATGACAAGCTTGTGGAAACTGTCCATGCGGTTAGACCTAAATTCTGCAGGGCCCGCCATAGAAGAACACAAAAACTCTCCATCACACTGCTAATCTCATGGCTGTTAGACGGGAAATGAAGCTGCAGTCTTCATCAGATTTGACAGCATACAGGCAACTGAACAGTCAGACAGGCGGGACTTATGCAACTTTAATACTGCTCGTATTGAAGAAGCGACTGAGCGGAACCAGGGTTCCAAAGTCTTTGCCAGAGATCTGTCTGCCAGAAAGAGTCAACTGTCAAAACTGAAGACTGAGTGTGGCAGCATCGTTTCGAGGTATTGAGGGAGATTGAAAGGTTCTATGGACAGTTGTACTCATCGTTGAATCCACACGCAAGTGTGAGTAACAACCCAAGAGTAAGCGCGATTAGAATGGCTCACCAGCACCTTAAAATGGCAAGGCACTAGGCGAGGATGAAATTACAGCGGATCTTCTGGAAGCGGGTGGAAAACCGGCACTTAAAGTCCTTCAGATGCTCTTCAATTTTATCCTCCACTACTCCGAAGTCGTGGAGCAGAAGTGTGGTGATCTTTTCCTTCGGAATAGGCGACAACGCTCGCGGACCAACGCAGTGCGATTTTTCCTATTAGCCGCATCTACGTGCTGTTTTCGAGTCATTACGAATCGTCTCACACGCAGACTGGACGACTTCCAGCCACCGAAACAAGCCGGATTCCGAAAAGGCTTCAGTACCATAGACCACATACATACCTTGCGGAAGGTTGTACAGAAGACCGCAGAGTAGCTGTGCCAAGTGTTCTCTCAGTATATTGAAGTGCTGAATTATTTGTACAGTAAGGCTAAGATGGCTTTCCGAGTACAGAACCAAAGTACGAAACCTATCCAACTGCAGAGAGGTGTAAGACAGGGTGACGTTATATCCCCGTAAATCTTCACCGCTGCATTTGAAGACGTTTTCAAGCTACCTAAAGAAGACCTAAGCACAATGATCAATGACCTCAATAGTATCTCCCAACGGATAGGTCTTAATACGAACATGGACAAAACGGAGATCATGTTTAATGTCCATGTCACACCTATGGCAATAGTTGTTGAAAGCACTAAGGTCGAAGTTGTTGACGAGTACGTTTACGCTCTCTTGAAGAACTACAGAACAATTTCCCTTCTGAGTCGCGTCTACGTGCTGTTTTCGAGAGTCATAACGAATCATCTCGCACGCAGACTCGACGACTTCCGCCTCCTGAACAAGCCAATTTCCGAAAAGGCTTAAGTATCATAGACCACATAATATACATACCCTGCGGCAGATTGTACAGACGACCGAAGAGAACAATCTGCCACTATGCCGGGCGTATGTGGACTATGAGAAAGACTTTGATTCCGTCAAAATTTGGGCGGTGCTACAGTCTCTTCAGCGGTGCCAAGTTGACTGCCGGTATATCGAAGAGCTGAAGTATTTGTACAGTAGGGCTACGATGGCTATCCGTGTACAGAACCAGAGTACGAAACCTATCCAACTGCAGAGAGGTGTAA
>DWHP01009371.1:0-10226 GCA_018247895.1 Parnassius honrathi | reverse complement strand
TATATATATATATCGACTATTCAGTGTGCCTCTACCATGTAAACTTATCGATACCACGTATTTATTGGTACATGGTGGGTCTTCTTGCTAATTCAGCTTCTACGTAAGCTACTCTAGTTCTACGGCAAATATCTTCATTACGAATTCTATCACGCAGAAAAGTTCCGGGCACAAGCCCTCTTTAGCTTAATGAGCTACCTAAAGATTCTTCATAAGACCAGCAAATAGAGATCACATTCCAGTTCAATACTTCACTGTGGACAATGGGTCTCATTGCCTTACGTGTTATACACAAAAAACAGAAAAAATAGAAAGTTGTGTTAGTTCCGATAAATGAACATGACTTGAATAGGCTCAGAAGTATTAAAGTAAAAAGGATTTCATATAAAAATAGTATTGATTATTTATATAGTAAAAGTAAAGTAAATTTACAGCCTATATACGTCCTACTGCTGGCCACAGGCCTCCGCTCATTTCTGAGAGGGTTTGCATTATGTAAAATTGTAAGTTTGGATTTTAGTAGAATATTTACTTGTAAAATTTTCTCCTTAAACAGTTGCAAATCATTTCATAAATGGATGAAAGTGGGAATTTATAAAAGTAGGCGTAGATTACACGAGTTTTATAATAAAATATCATGTATTCGGTTGTTATATTTATAGAGTATGTAAACCAATATTCGAAAATATTTAAAAAAATGTCTGGTCGGGCGTTACGAATTTTTAATTTAACTTAACCTGATTAACAAGTTACTACGGCTTTTGAGAAAAATTTAACTTATATTCCTTTTTTGACAACAAAATCATTAAAATCCGCTCACATCAGTCAAATCATTGCTAAACAAAAAAAGCTTTGTTCAAAATCTGTCAAATTCCGTAGAATATTGCCAAACCATATCCTTAAATATTTTAAACCTAACGACGTTAAGAAAACTACAGATTTAAGGGGAATTTCCGTCAAAGATAAAGTAGCACCTTACCTAGCCACTATCTTTAATACAAGTGTCGAATCTGGTATGTTTCCTGACATAAAGAAACACAGTAAAGTCATAACTTTATTTAAATTTGATAGGACGTTAGACCGCGCCCATTTTGAACTAATTCCTATAATACCAATATTTGATAAAATTTTTAAATCAGATGTTAGGTATTTTTAACATAAATAAATTCATAAAAATCAATATGGTTTTAGGAGCGGTCTACCGACAACTGACGCCGGTGCTTATTAAACATATTTTCCGTGCATGGAAAATAGTTAATATTTTGTGACCATTCCAAGGTCTTCAACTGTGTTCACCATAAGGCATTAATCAGGTACCTACGATAGGCAGCTAGGTGTCAAAAACGCACAAATTTATCATTAATGGTAAAAGTTCTTACAGGTCACTTATACTAATGAGTGTCCTTCAAGGCTTAATTCTCGGGTTACTCCTATTTCTAATCTATATAAGGTCTTTACCTACGAAAATACCGCTTTCTATAAAATAAATTAACGTATTTTTTATTTATTTTTTATTTCTATTAATTAAATTAATCACTGGAATCAGTGCATCTTTGCAAATGCAGTGGCTGTTTACTGCATTTGCAAAGATGCTCTTCTCGAAGAAAAGATATGCATATATTTTGCACTGCCTCTTAGTTATTGAATTTTTTTCCCGCCAAAAAGTTATCCAACTTCTAGCAAAATTCGACCTGTTGTGCAGTATGAGGTCGCCTGTTGTCGTCCAGGAGCAGCGGGGACAAGCGATAGACCAAAGTCGATTGGAGACATGCAAGCTCTTCATCGTTGTATTCAATTCTTCACAGTTCACATCTACATTAATGCTCATCCCGTTTGGTAAGAAACTGTAATTAATCACACCGGCCCTAGACCACCTAACAGTGACCGATCACTTTTCTAGGGGTAAGTTTTCGTTCAGGGCATTGTTTAGGTGCTGAACTAGGATCCAACCAACCGCTTGCGATTGTTAAACAGAATCAATTTTTCGTTGCAGGTAACAATTCGGTTCAAAATTCCTTCGTTTGTATGCCTGTTGAGCTGGATAAATCACGTCTCGATGTGTACTTTGCCCTGGCAATCATTGAGTTCGTGGAACACCCATTTGTCAAGTTTTTTACCTTTCCAATTTGACGCCAACTTACACAATCGCCTTTAATTCGTCTTTGTCCATCAAAGTTTTCGGACTATCTCTGAGTTTATTTTTTGGGTCAAAATTTTCAGAACGGAAGCGAGAAAACCAATAACAGGAAGTGCGTTCGATTGTAGTATTTGCTCCGTCAAAGTCGTTATTGTTGCGTGCCGCTTGTGCTGCGTTGCTGCTGCTACGGTACTCATATGACATAATTACTCGAATTATAAACGTATCCTTAAAGATAAAAAAAAATCAAATGAGATTAAAATATAGCACTCATCAATAAACAAATAATTAATTTTGAAAAAAATGGATTCCACGTTTTTAAAATAAAATTAATTTAAAATTAGACTTCTTAACCAAACAAAAATTATTTTGATTTGAAATGACCAGTACCGTAGAACCGCAATTTCATAGGTAAAGACCTATTATTAATGACTTACCTTCCCTAGTAGAGGATGATCATGACATATTATTATTTGCAGATGATACTTCATTGATTTTAAGCTTAAACGGCAATCATTTAAACGTGATGAAGTGAATAACGCTGTACCAAAATTAGTGCATTGGTTTAATGTTAACAATCTACATTTGAACTACTACAAAATTAAATTTATGAAATTCTCAACACCGAATGTACAAAATCTGAATAAGAAAGTGTTTTTAAATGAGGAAGAACTGAGCCCTGTAGCTTCTGCTTTTTTTTCTTAGCATCACTCTCGACGCAAAGCTTCGGTGGGCCCCCATATATCTAAACTAGCATGCAGACTAAGCTCTGCGGCTTATTCTACAAAAAGGATTAGATATCTCGCTTGTTTCTTTCTAGACAAGTAGATCAGTTTTCTTTTTTTTGAGTTTTGCTATGGGTAAATGCAGCTGATTTAGAAATTATTTTTGTTCTTTTTTTCAGAAGAGGGCAGTGCAACCAAACACCGAGTCTCTTAGAGAAAAATTTAAAGGAATAAATATATGTATTAACTTTAGCCTCTCAGTATATTTACGAAAATTAAATGTATGTTCACAAAAAAAAATTGGTATTAAAAGTAGTTTTCGTAATAAAAGTGATATACACTCTGTAAATACTAGGAATAAACACGAGCTAGTGATACCAGTTTCTCGACTCCTCAGAGACAGTAATTCATTCTTGAGGCAATATATACGCTATTACAATGAAGTCCCAGAAAATATACAGGGTATCTCTATTACCCAGTTTTAATACTTCATTGAACAAAAACAGTACAAAAAGGTTTATTAATTACTATAGTATAAATGAATACATGGGTGATAATAATCCCTGGAAATGAGGTGGTCGCTTCGAAGCCGTTTATAAAATAAATCTTGTAAATAGTTTGTACAACATTTCATATTGCATAATTTACTTTAACAAAATGAAATCCGCTGGATTTTTTGCTAGTTCTTCCCAGGACAGAGGTTTTCTTTCCGAACTAGTGGTAAAAGTAAAAAATGAGTATAAAAGTTCTATTCTATTCTTTATTTCATAGCTAGAAACACGCAATCGTTGTACACTTGTTTCAAGATTTTGAGAAACACGTGACGAGAAGACTTGATAATTTCCGGAAAGCTACGTAGCCAAGATGGTTCCGTCGAATGTCAACATGGTCGAAATTAGCCTGACTTTGTGTGACAATTTATCTCAAGCATCCTCTAAGTTCGAGCATGGTACAACAACAACAAAAAACTCGACGTTTTGAGATCCCAGGAAGCTATTCTGCCTAATGCGTAATGCGTGCGTGCGTGCGTGCGAGCTTGTGCTGAGACGGAATCATTTTTGGCATCAGATCACTCACTCTCGCCGAGACTTATTTTTAAATATATTTACCATCTTGTACCTTGTGTGTTTTTATATTCTTATTTACTTCTAAATGTATATTTTGTGAGTGTATTGATGCCAATAAAACCCACGTCTATGTTTATGTCTAAGTATGTAAACCTTTCATAACTTTTGAACGTTTTGATCGATTGAGATGCAGTTTACAGCGTTCTAAAGATCTCATTATGGAATAGATTTGGTGATAATATCAACTTATTCAGACGAGTAGATTTTTAGAAATCTCAAAAATAAAAATTTTGAGAAACTGCTTTTTTGTAATAACTTTTAAACGGCTTTACCGATCAATTTCGAAAACTAATCAGCTCTTAACCTCAAAAAATGATGTCGAATGCCCTTTACAAAATAAAAATCGGTTCATTCGTTCGTGAGATATCCAGGGAGAAAAAATTAGAAAAAAACGTTTTTTTTTAAATAACTTCGAGATTTCGCAACATAATGTTGTGAAATTTGGAGCGCTTTGCATTTGAAATTAGCGGGAAGTTTCAGAGATTTCAGGATGCAGGGTCAACCAATTTTTTTATTATAGAAGCCTATCATAGGGTCATTGCTGAACATAGGCTTCTCTCAATTTATCACAACATAACATAACATAAACACTCACGCCTGTCACCCAGAGGGATAGGCAGAGACTACAGACTTTCATTTGGCACGATCCTGACACACCTCTCTCGCCTCCTCCACATCCATATACTTACGCATACATGCACGTCGGTTAAGGGTACTCCTAATTTTTCAATCCCTCCACATCGATATAGCTACGCATACATGCCCATCGGTTAAGGGTACTCCTAATTTTTCTATCCCTCCACATCGATATACCTACGCATACATGCCCGTCGGTTTTAAGGGTACTCCTAATTATTCAATCCATCCACATCCATGTACCTACGCATACATGCTCGTCGGTTAAGGGTACTCCTAATTTGTTAATCTCAATTTATCAATAAATTTGAATATTTTAGTTATTGGTATTTTTTTTTTGGTGAATTGACGTGTCTAACGAAATATTTGCCTTATGTTAAGCTGAGAGCGTTATTTACATGCTATTAAGATATAAATAACCATTTTTACTCGACTACTGCGAAGTCAAAAGAGGGGTTATGATTTTGAGCGGTATTTATGTATGTATGTGTGTATGTTTTTTTTATATGGTATAGGCAAACGAGAACACAATCCACCTGATGGTAAGTGGTTGCTGTGGCCCATAGACATCTATATCTATCCTCGATTACGAAAAAATGCAGATAAGTTGTCACCCGTGAGGACTAAGATGGAATGCCTCGTCTCCAGTAAAAAGGGTCTCCGGTTCTCTACACTCACTATACGAAATACAGCAACAGTAAGCTACTATTTCACGCTGGTATTCTGAGAGAGCGTGGTCCTTCCCCGGTCGAGCCGACCCAATCGTGCTACAATTATACTAGTTATATAACTGCAGCATGGCTCTACCACGTATCTGGAATTTATCTAGAATTTCGATCAAAAACCAATACTTGATTAAGATTATGATGAAGTGAACTTTACTCGCAATTAAAACGCGGTAATTTTCCGCTCTTAGTGCATCCGAAAAAAATCAACGACAGTACGTTAATATGAGCCACATAGTCGTGACAAATCGAACGAAAGGTTTTGGATCAAAGTTCTGATTGGGATTTTGATAGAATTAGGTCTCAAATTTGTTATAAAACCGTAGTTTTTAAAATAATAAATTCCCAACATTATCAAAACACATAGTATGTACCTCAGTCTCCGCCCCTTTGCTTTCGACATACATGTATTCCACCTAAAACATTTGCTTCGTTCGCCGTGCGTAAAACAAAGGATTTGGAATAATTTAAATTTGGAATAATAATAAAAACTTCTTTAGAATCGCTGTGATTTGAAACTCGACAAGAAAAAGAGACACTAAAACGAAACCAACATATATCTACATTTATAGGATTTAGCCTGTGAGGGAATGAGATAGAACGATAGAACACAGTGTAGTAAGGGACTGTAAACAAATGGCAATGGAAAACTTTTTACCTATAATAAATATAATTATAATAATTTCAATTTAGTTTTTTATTAGTTTAGCCTCTTCGTTGATTAGTAGCTATAGCATAAAATCACCTTTTTCTATCCTTTAGATAAACTAAACAGTCAAACTAAAGTTAAATTGAATAGAATTGGTTACATTTTTCTATACGTATATAGGGTTTGAACAAATTTCACACGATATTCTATGAAAGGATATTGAACTGCAATCGTCATTAATGATTCACATCCTGTAGGCCTAGGTGTAATCGCCGCTCCGGGCTCGAACGACGCACCCGGGGAGCTTGGCAAACCGGTTGTCTTACCGAAGAATATAAGTGAAGAAGCTAAACTAGCTGTTTCCGAGGGATGGAAGAAAAACGCCTTTAATCAATATGTCAGTGATCTTATTTCAATACGGAGAAAGCTGCCTGATCCGAGGGATGAGTGGTGAGATCTTAATACACATAATTTTATTTTTTATCTCATTTATATTAATATTAATGTGAACAAAATTAAATCTTTTTTTGACGGCTCCGTGGCGCAGTGGCTTATGTATGACAATGAGTTGCAGTGCTGAATGAGTTGTTATCGTGGGTTCGAACACCGCACTAAAAAAGTATTTGTGTGGCCTACAAATATTGTTCCGGGTCTGGATATGTCCTTGTGAAATTTATATATATAACCTGCCCCCGCGATACAGGGGTAAATCTTAGTGTGAAAATAGTAAAAAGGAAAAAACTTTCGCAGCTTTATGCGCATTAGATGATGCCGCATTTCAAGGGTTTGAGTATTTTGCGTAAGGCATTTTTGAGGTAATCATTTGGTAAATTTATATTATTTGGTATAGAGACTTTATGCCATTTTTTTAATTTTCCGATAACCACATAATTCATTCATATCATAGATTATATAGCACCGTCATGAAACTCAATTTTATGATTTGCAGGTGTAAAAAACCCGGCCGTTATTTAGAAGATCTTCCACAAACTTCTGTTGTTATATGTTTTCATAATGAAGCATGGTCAGTTTTACTTCGAACAGTTCACTCGGTGATAGACAGATCACCTCCTCATTTGATAAAGGAGATAATTCTCGTTGATGATTTTTCGGATATGCGTAAGTCGATAAATTAATATTTCTTGAATACGCCTTATAAAAATGACAATATCGACACATAATCAAATGTCAGTTATAGTACTAATAAAACTTATTTAGAAAATGATATGAGAACAATTATGTTGACAAATCTTATTAACTTTCGTCCATCAATCTTCATCTATGTTTTTGTAAAATCATTTTTAATTATTTGTACATTTTTTAAAAGCGTTTTTGTCACTTTTTGTTACAGCACATTTAATGCAACAGTTGGACGACTACATGTCTTCAATTCCCAAAGTTAGAATAGTTCGAGCAACACGTCGAGAAGGTCTTATAAGGGCTAGGCTTCTAGGAGCTCGATACGTAACAGCACCTGTCCTAACTTACCTAGACAGTCACTGCGAGTGTACAGAAGGTAACGGTGATAAACAGTAACGAAAATTTCATCAATTATACCATTTGTTCCCACTTAATCTTTAATTAACATTTTATGTACTTTTAATTACAGGGTGGTTGGAACCCCTCTTAGATAGAATTGCAAGAAACAAAACTACAGTAGTATGCCCCGTCATCGACGTTATAGATGACAATACTTTAGAGTATCATTACAGGGACTCGTCTTCGGTCAATGTTGGTGGTTTTGACTGGAATCTCCAGTTCAATTGGCATCCAGTACCAGCAAGAGAAAGAGCGAGGCACAAACATACAGCAGAGCCTGTGTGGTCTCCGACTATGGCCGGTGGTCTTTTTGCTATAGACAAAGAATTTTTCGAAAGACTGGGAACTTACGACAGCGGATTTGACATATGGGGTGGAGAGAACTTGGAATTATCTTTTAAGACATGGATGTGTGGCGGGACTTTGGAGATTGTTCCCTGTTCTCATGTTGGTCATATATTTAGGAAACGTTCGCCGTACAAGTGGCGAACTGGGGTGAATGTGTTGAAGAAAAACTCAGTCCGTTTGGCGGAGGTATTGGTTGCTCTTTAGTTCCAGTAGTCATTTTGTTTTTATATTTTAAATAAATTCCAAAATATTTTGCAACAATATTTCAGGTATGGTTAGATGACTATGCTAAGTACTATTACCAAAGAGTAGGTAATGATAAGGGAGATTATGGTGATATTACTGGTAGAAAACAGCTGAGAGAAAACCTTGGTTGCAAATCTTTTGAATGGTATTTAAAGAATATATACCCTGAGTTATTCATACCTGGGGAGTCTGTCGCACATGGCGAGGTATGTATCCAAATATTTATCTTCCACTAATAAATTAAATATAAGAAAATAAATATTTGCGAAGCACCGTGGTAGGTCAAGGGCTAAGCGGTCGCTGTAAATTTCTCAGTACGCGAGCAACTCGGGTTTGAGCCCCGTCTGCTCGTGCACAGCGGTGAAGGAAACCATCGTGAGGAGACTTGCTTGTCTGAGAAATAAGAACAAAAATATTTCGAATATATGTGACGTTCACCAACACGCATTGGGGCAACGCGGTATATATGTCCTTGCCCTAAACTTCTCTCAGGAATGAGAGGAGGCCTGTGACCAAGAGTTGGAAATATGTTATAGACTGGCACTTTAAATATTTGCGATGGGGAAGACAGTTTCTTTAGTCGTGGCCTCGGTCATTCTTCAGCCCATTATTATGTGCAGTTGCGACCGGATAATGGATGGATGCTAGTAGCTAAGGATCTTATTTGTGGCTATCTATAGGGATACCTATGTTTAGCACATAGACTTATGATGGGCTGTTATATTTGACGATAAAATATACTAACGTGTTAGAAATATTATTTCAGATAATATTGAAACAGTAATTCAGGTCTTAATAATTTTGTTATTATGTATGTGATGCCATATTTAAAAATTGTTAGATGTCTTGAAATAATGAGTGCAAACATTAACCACGTGTTCTTCCAAATTGTTACTTATGCAGATCAGAAATGTCGCCTTCCAAAAGACTTGTTTGGACTCTCCCACTCGCAAGTCCGACCATCATAAGCCCGTCGGACTGTACCCGTGTCACCGGCAGGGAGGAAATCAGGTCTTTAGTTGTTCAAAATTCGCATTTATGCGGCAGTACCATCGTTTTAGAATTGTTTAAGGGATTTTTTATGTTTTGATTCGATTGTTTTTCTTTTACTACTGCACTCTTTGATCTTAAGCACGTCTCTGAACACGTTAAGGTGTGACATTACACATAAAGCACGGAATGATTATATTTTTCTTAATGTGTTTTTGTAACGCTGCATGCTAGATACGAAATCAAGCGTTCAATAGTCATTATTGCATCGACGGTGAAACTGTAGAGGATGTTGAAGACGCAACAGATCCGCCAATGATCCACAAATGCCATCGCGGCGGTGGTAATCAGGTACCTCAATAAAATGACAGATCATATATGAAATTCATTAATTGGGGTACTGCGTCATTACATCTTATAATTTTTTCGAATAAACGGATCAAGTAGGTAGTTGGTTTAGTGTTCCCATCTATTTTCACTGTAACGTTATCTCTTAAAATGCACTAGGGTTTGAGTGACGATGTAATACGCACGCTTGCTTTAGCACGCCTTTTTATGATTATAAATGGCATTAGATCGCGAATCCTTCTTCGGAAATGTGCATCGACTCGAGTGCAGCTCCTGAGGACATGAGGAAACCTGTCAACGTTTGGCCTTGTCATGGGGAATACGGCAATCAGGTTTGTCTAAGGATGCCGTCACCATTTGACATTTATCTAGCGCTTTTGCTTAACTCATTGTTGGTTGTGGGTGCTCATATTTACTCTTACCGGTAAGTTGGACATTGTTGCACTTAATTGCATCTGTAGAAAACTAATCCATAATGGTATTTAATTTGCTTGTTCGTAGTTACCTAACCATTAAATTTATTTTTTCGCTGTAAATCATACAAAAATCAAAATATTGTACGTTTAAAGTAATCTTTTTTGAATAAGTAACTGAATCGAATTTATTTAAACTAGAAATTATAAATTAATTAGAAAATATGTGTACCCTTTCCGTGTAATGGCCGACCCTTCATTTCTTAAACATTGGTACTGCCGCTACGTTTCTACTACATAAGTGTCTTTATGGAATTTATGTATTTTTAACTATCTATTATGT
>DWHP01009370.1:0-10226 GCA_018247895.1 Parnassius honrathi | reverse complement strand
TTCCTGATTAATGTTTCATGGTGAACACAATCGAAGGCTTTGGATAGGTCACAAAATATACCCAAAGCATCCTGTGAGTTCTCACATGCATTGAAGATATACTTAATCAACTCAACACCAGTATTAGTTGTCGAGCGACCCCTTGTGAAACCGAATAGATTTTTATGAAGTAAATTATTTACATTAAAAAAAATTAACATTTAATAATCAAGAATAACTTTTTTTTTAATTTTACTAAGTGTTGGCAGTACTGAAATAGGTCTAAACTTAGCGGGGTCCAATGTACAACCAGATTTAAATAAAGGTATTAACTTTACTATGCTTCATTAAATCAGGAAACACGCCAGATTCAACTAGTATTAAATATATAGTTGAGATGCGATTGTATCTATTATAGACGCAATAACTTTAACGGAAATCCCCCACAGATCTGCGATTTTCTTAATATTAATAGTCTTAAAATATTTTACAATATCTTTTGATGATAGTTTATGAAATATTAAATTCTTTGTACGCGCATTTACATTTTGTTTAAGTAATGATTCGGCGAAGGCAGGAGAAGAATTCAGTGACTTAGTGGTTAAGATCGGAATATCAGTAAAATATTTCTCGAAAACGATTGCAACGTCCTGATCTGATTTAGTTAATTTATTGTTAAAACTTAACTGGTAGTTGAATTGCGAGAGCTGATATTACCAGTTTCACTATTAATTATACTCTATGTCATTTTAATTTTATTAGAAGGCGTCATTATTTTGTTGCTCAAATACAAAGCCTTGGCTATGGAGCAAACTCTTTCAAATATTTTTTTACATATTCCCTAAATTCGACGCTAGTTTATATGATCTTAAATTGACCTTTTATTGTAAAGTTCATATAGCCTTTGTCTACTGTTATGGACATAGAATACTATAATACAACATAGAATGGCTGTGAACCTTATTTTGTACGAGCATCAGTGTCGCCGGGAGCACACGTACAAGCAATTACGCCATATTATCACTACTACAAACCCGATTCGCGAATTTACACATTTTAGACTTTTGATTAATGTTTTGACACATCAATATTTCCTTATTTTTGTTTCTAATATTCACAAAATATAAATAGTTTCGACTTACTGGCTGTAGGATATGTCTCCTTTACTTAAATTTACTATCATTTTGTTGAGTCATGCAGTTGCAACTATTAAGGATTTGCAAGCTACATTCTAAATTATTTAAATTATTATAACTGCCAGATATTATCTCTATTATCTCATTATCTAATTTAAATTACATGGAACAATACATCATTTGACGATTAATAATCTTGAGTCCTGTGATGAAGACGATGTCATTTTCAAATTATAATAACACTTAGTCTTATATGAATAACGAATATGTAACTAAGTAAAATATTATACCATTATTCCGATATACAGAATGGAAAACTTTTTCATTCTACACTTTCCTAGCTCTTTTAACCCTATACCCTTCGATAAGTCTTTAAAAAATTACATTGGGTGGGTATAAAAAACAGGGTTACCTAAAGTTCGATTTTACCCCAAATTATCCAAAACCATATCAACTTGAAGAAACGACTAAAACTCTACCCATATTAGTAGATTTACCCTAAAATAGTGCAAAATATCTAAAAGTGGAAACACTGCACGGACACATGGCACGCATTGGTGCTCGCGTTGGTGCTCCATAAACATTTCCGCACCAAGAAGTCGGTGCCGTTGTGTTTGTTCAATACCCGGTCCATACGTAGTAATTAAAATAAGTCTATGGTCACAAAATCAGTGTTAGATTGTCAGTAATAACGTCCGCGGTTTACAAAACTCGCTCGCTCGCAGTTGACTAAAAACGTTTCGGAGAATTGACTATAATTTTAGAACGGTATGTATTAGTACCGTAGTGCTAGTCTAGTAGTTAACATTAAAGTCTTTGCGTTGAAGCATCCATATTATACTACGTACCAGAAGAGACGCTGTTACTTAGTCGTTTGCAATACGTGTTAAATAATTAATAGAATCAGGCGCTACTTTGCGGAAATCCATTATATTAAAGTAGGTAAGAATTGCTTAAAGTAAACTCAGCGGTCGCTAAGTAAACTCACTTAGCGGTCAGCCACAGCAGACTCTACAACTTCACCTAAGCATGCCGTGTAGAGGCGAAATACGTGTCGTATTATCGTCGATGGTGTGTCTTTCTTAGTATAGTAGTGTTGGGAGTAGTAGTGCTGGGATTAGTGGTGACAGATCCTCTTTAAACTAGGTAGGGCACATCATTTTATTTTATAGAGCGAATATGGGCGTAGTAATTCTTACCAACTTTAATACATGTTAGAGCTAACGGACTCAAATTTACTGTTTCCATAAAAAAAGTACTCAGTCTCCTTTCACGCTTCCCGCATTACCGCAGAGATTTTGTTCGCGTTCGCGTTGTCTGTTCTTATATGTAGAATATATTACTCCAATGCAGTTAGCATGCATGTTTGAGCGTTTTTTATTTTGCTATATTATTCACACTAAATAAATTTTGTCGATATAAAATATTAACACAAAAGGTTAAATTTAAAAATCCAACCAAAAGAAGAAGTGTAACACAATGCTACCTACGTTCATCTTAATAATCATACCATTCGTTGTCTTTTGAATCACAAATCAAAATGAAGTTTTTGGCGTTCTTTTTTGTCAGCTGATATTTTATATTATAGGTATTGTATCAGACACTAAGGATTACTTCGACAAAATATAATTCGGATAATTTCTGATCGAGTATGTGTAGATATTTCCGTTAAAATTGGATTTTAAATAAAATAAAAATAAAAGCTAAAAATAAAATAATTAATTCAATGTTAGTCGAATAAAAATCAAACGTCTTCGAATAACTTACCGGCTTGTTGTTGATTCGACCGCCCCTTTTGGCGGAAGAATTTGATTTTGTGCAGCAAGTTGCCTCCGGAACGTTTCATGTTGTTCTTCAGCTCGTCTAGGTTGCCGGCCAGCACATCCTCGCCTATTATACGCCTTCTGAGACAACCAGTCATTTTGTTTCCAAGTTGTCGCAAAGTTCTGACACTACCAGCTTAGAGAGTGGTAAAGGCACACTGCAACTATATTCCGGTTGTAGCACGAATACGTCGGCTCGACCGGGGACGCACCACGCTCTCACAGAATACCAGCTTATAATAGAAGCTTAACGCTGCTGTGTTTCGTATGGTGACTATAAAGAACTTTTTACTGTATACGAGGCATTCCATCTTAATCCTTAGGGGTGACAACACATCTGCATTTGACAACACATTTGCATTGATCTTAATCAAGGATACATGTAGATGTCTATGGACCACAGTATCCACTTACCCTTTATTCAGTAAAAAGACATATATTCAGTATTATATTTTATATGTTTACTTTACATGTTGATGCAACTGTACAGAGCACAATCGGCACTTAACCATAGCAACGTTTATTATGGCAACAATTAATATATTACTATATTTATTCAGCTATCTATTGTATTTATAAACCAAAGATCTGGTAGTCACTATAGTCACTTATTTTCTTAATTTTACTTAATACAACAAACAATTACACAATAAGGCTTAAACCAAATAACAATTTTATAAATAACATTAGTAATTACGTAACCAGCATAATTACTAATGTTGGCTTCTTACGACACCCACGGGATCAAATACGGGACCAAAGAGTTCCTTACGCCGTCACGACACCGATAATAACACATTCAAGCCCTATGCATACACAACAGTGGTGGACTTCTGGCCGTAGGTGGAAAAGAAGAAATTTCCACTAGGTAATCTCGGGCAGCGAAGCCTCACAGATTTTATAATCGGATTCAATTATGTTTAGAAGGAGGTATTTATTATGTTTTAGTTTTTTTATATAGAATAAGGGTGACAAATGAGCACACCGACTACCTAAGTGGATGCTGTGGCTCACTGATATCTTCATTTATACTCGATTAAGAATCAAAACGCAGATACGTTGTCACCCCTAAGGACAAAGATGGAATGCCTCGTTTCCAGCAAAAAAGGGTCTTCGGATCTCTACACTCACCATACGAAACACAGCAGTATTAAGCTGCTATTTTACGCCGGTATTCTGTGAGAGCGTGGTCCTTCTCCGGTCGAGCCCAGGCATTCGTGCTACAACCATAACATAACTGCAGCTTGGCTCTACCACGTACATTTTGAGTGTCAAATGAGTAATCATTCCAACAGATGTAACAAATAAAATAAAAAGTGCCTACTGCAACTCATGGACAATTACAACAATTTTCAAACAGACAAGACCACAGAACTTCTGTACCCCTGAGGGCTAAGATGAAGTGCCTTGTCCGTAACTGGCGCTTATGTAGAACACAACACTGGGTGCACTGGTATTCATCAGCGGGTATTGATAAGAAGATGGTACCAACTTCCCAACGCAATTTAATTCTTAATCGAGCATAAATGCGTGGACTGTGTGTTACTCTGTCACGTTACTTCTAAAAACAAGACAATTTAATTAGCATCTGTCTGTATATGAATGGATGTAATAACATAGGTATATCATCTCTTTTGCGAAATCAATCGAAATCGTGGAAATATCTCTGATACACTAATAAATGTTTCTATAGTACGGCCAACTAACAGCGATACGCAAGGTCATTTACCTTTAAAAACGACTGTAGAATTGACAATCTATTATCCATCTCTTTCCATCCTGTGTATTTGTCGTAGTGTCTCGCTTTCCCGACAAAAACACGGTCAGGGTCAAGACGGGTTAGCCAACATTCGGGAGACCATTTTAGTAATTGTTGTTTATTTAATTATTGTTTTTCTGTTCTGTTCGTAATTGTTTTTTATTAAGAGTGGTTAATGACGGAGCCACAACCAAAGACGTATAAAAAAGGATAGACAGGTTACACACTAACATTATTGTATTTTAAAGTGGCGCAGGTAGTACTATATCTACGTACAGTTATTTATTATGATACGTTGCGCTAACAAAAAGAGACACATGGTAGGGTATACCTATCGTTATAAAAAGATGAATATATATATTGATTGCTGCTGAGCGCTCATTGGCGCGGGCGCGTGACTTGCCGATACGGAAGAGAACAGGTAAAGTGAATACACTAGCTAGCGTCTAAGTTTACACTATCGGTTAGTGTTGAAATAATAAAACCAATTATGAACAAAACATCTATATTCAATGAAAACGAATGAAATGAGATGTTTTTCTTGCCTACAACATTTGCCGCGTAATTTGTGCAACCACTAAATATACAGGAAGGTATTTTTGCCCCAAATAACTAGAAGATTTACGCGCTGTAACGCCGCGACGTGAGAGCGTGCCTATTGAATGTGAGTCGGGCAAATACCTGACTTTCGTATTGTCATTCTAGAGCGAGTACGACGTATCTGTGCTTTTAAAAACATTTTAGCTCACTTGTACCTACTTACTTTCAAATGGAAGATACATCGACTAAACCTGTCTTCACTTGAATTTCTCACTCGAGTGGGTACAGGCCACTAGAGTGGTCCAAGTCATTCTAGTTGAATCAAGTCACTCGGTCGTAATTCACAAACTAATAAAGTAATTCGAGTGGTCATAAATATTACTCGAGTGCGAGTAAAATAAAAAACTACTCGAGTGACTCGAATGGATACACGGCTCGAGTCCCAGCGCCATCACTACTTCGCACTTCGCAGGCTATCGCGGGTATTACTCATGTTAGGCAGAAATATTGTAGTTACTAGTAAATTAATTGTAAATAGTGATTAAGTACATACTTATGTGTAAATAAAGTTGTTTACGTATTTGTTTGTAAAATTTCAAGCCAAAATGCATCGACGTCGGGGTCCGAACTTTACTTATGTCAGTGGATGCGTGAAATATATGATTTTTGTTTTGAATTTTATATTTTGGGTAAGTATTTTAAAACTGTACTGACATAATTTGTTTTATATAAGTTTCGATTATTGTCTGTCTTTCAATTTTTGTGCGAAATGAATGCAATCTTGATACTTCTCACCCATTGTTTAGTAAATGCGGGATGATTCATTGTTTCTCATCATGTGTTCGTATGGAAACATAATATTATAGCTAGTTAGAGAGCAGTCATTAGAAATTGTATTCAAACCCGTACACTGATTTCCGTTCTCGATAAAACTGTCGGGAATTTGTATAGATAATGTCATACATCATTCTCACTATAATCAAAATTTTCATTTTATATTGTATGTATTTATACATTTTTGTTTTGATGACTTCTTCTCAAAGTTCCCGTAGTATTGTGTGGAAGCAGTACTTTTAAAATATTCTACATCATATTTAGATTATCCCTGTTACATTATATTATTTTCAAGAAGAATCTTCAAACTGCTCTTATCATTAGTTATTTGGGATTTGGCATGGTATATCTTGCGGCTAATCTTTAGAAACGCCAACCTTTAATATTGGGTTGATATTTTTTGAATGTATAATTTACTATGATTTATCAAATATGAAACATTCCAAACATTCCATAGTTTTGTAAAATCACATAGGTTTAATAAAGTTGGGTAAAACTATAGACATCCAATTTGGGGGTGTTGGGAGGGTGCAGCAGTAGTCTCCCCTACCCTTCCCACTTGCGAAAATGTGTAGTTAATGAGTAATGTTTTTTTTTTGTAAAATACACGGGAATACTGCCCCAAATTTACTTCTACAACAGCTTCGGTGCTTCAGGAGGTGCAGCCCCTTCGCGCTTGCATAGCGAATCGCATGCACCCATGCTCATCTCCACTGATTTTGCTCAATGGTTGCCTTCGGTGACCAGCCTCAGCCGCTACGGCTTGCACGGGTGCTTGTAATTTGCTATGGTGGGTGGAGACTGCCCTAACTCCGTAAACGTCCCTATGGCTTTACAAATCACTTGGGGTAGGGCAGACAAGACTATGTGTAGTCGGGGTGTGCTGATTTGTTTTTAGAACAGATTCAACCAATCTTAGCTATAAAGTCGGTTTACCCTAAACTTTGCTATGATAGTGGTATATTAAAAATTTTTATCAATGTGATAATTTTGTTTTTTGAAAAACCTCTTGACTGTTCTGCACTGCAACTGAATTTATTGTATATGAGTCCCATCTGCAATCAAAAATGAATTGTCTGGGTCCAAGTGATTAACATTTTATGGGTGTAACCATGTTAAAAAAAAACAAATTGATATATTTGCGTTTTGTTATATGCAATTTTTAGTGAAATTTATTTTTACCATTGTTAATTCAAAAGGTATTACCAAAATCCAAAAACAGTGTAAAAGGTACAAGTTTAACTCTAACAAACCTCCTAAATTAAAAACAAAATTAAAAATTCAAGTTCTGGACATCTACTTCATAATACTAGGCCAAACTGATTTATTTACATTTCATTATAAGTCGAAATTTATTTTTATTGTAATTAAGTCAAAACACATTTCCGACTTCTATAAAAGGTGCAATAGGTTCAAGCTTAACCCTAACAAACCTCCTAAACTAAAAACATTATTAAAATTAAATACCAGACATTTATAACCAACCCTAAAGTTGTACTAAAAAATGTCACAAAACACAGTGACGAATGTCAAACGACAACATGTTCACAAATTTAAATAAGATAAATTAACACTTTTATCATCATTATCATCATTACAACCCTACACAAGTCCACTGCTAAACATAGCCAACATATATACTGAGCCAACTGTATCCATCGACTTTCTGCATGTCCTGCCAGGTGTTAATTTGCACTTTAATGACTTAATAATTATGGTGTCTACTAAATATAACATGAAAGTGCCACATCTGCTGTCAGTGGTCATAAAAAAATTATATTATACTGGGTGTCAGTAAAAAGTAATGCTATTCTGCCTGAATATTACTTGTTTAAGTATTATTTAAGTTTTTCTTTAACATTAACTGATAAAGTTCTATTTTAAAACAAACTAAAAAAAGGAGGAGGTTCTCAATTTGACTGCTTTTCTTAATGTGTTACTTGAGAACTTTTATCGTGAACCGATTTTGATGATGATTCTTTTTTTATTTGAAAGCTGTTGCTTCTCATGTGGTCCCATATAAATTTCAGCAAAATCTGATCAGTAGTTTTGAGATATCCTTAATAATGTGTATTTAATTGACTTCGATGAGTACATTGATGATATTCTAATTTTGTTTATATTGAAGTTGGTTATACAGATTTTACCACTTGTATTAATATAAGTATGGTAGCTTAATGAATGTATTTACTATAGTAGCAGACTAACAAAAAAAAAGAACGCTATTTTGCCACAAAATAATTGGGAGAATCCATATTACAGGGACAGCACATAGTACACGACAAATCACATCTAAACATAAAATAAAGTTCTTATTAGCATTTGTTTATAGAAAAAAATCTCAACGGACAAATCCCCTCTTCTTTACAGCTTACAGGTGATACTTTGATCATTTTATGTGGGAATTTTTTGCATCAAGTAACATTTAGATCATAAACCACTATTTTAGAGTGCACAAATTGTGTGTAGTACATTTATTTCATTCATGGGTAAGTACACTACATTGATATTTTTTTGGCAGATATATTAATAAATTTTATAATAATCGAAATTATACTGTATACTGTATCTCTTACCCCAAAGTCCAGACAGTAACAGATTGCCTAGTACAGGACTAGTATATTTTGACAAAATAGTGTATTTCTTCTATTCCATATAATTTTGTTATTTTAATATTATAGACAAAAGGTTTTTGAAATTTATGTTGAATTTTTGACTGATTCGCTATAGAAAGAACATTTAGTAGAAAAAGAAATTGTAAGAAAAGAAGAAGGCAATTGTAAATTAAAAAAGACCAATGACAAAGGAAGAAAAATAACTAAAGTAAAACCTACTGAAAAGAAGCCTCTGGAGATGTTCTATAATATTTTGCGAAGACTACATTGAGGATTGGATCCAGAGTGGAGCGTATAAAGGATGGGTTCAGAAAGCCTGTGCAGATATCCCAGTGTTCAGATGTCTATATTTGTGATCATTATAAATATTTTAAAGTTTTCTTATTTTGATGTTTAATTCTGGTAAGTTTATATTGAAAAAACATCATCATTTATGTTTACTTTTGTTGATTTATTTGGATGTTTTTAGTAATTACGTTACTCAGGGCATTTATTATATTAAAGTAAGGTTATTGTATGCCTTTAAATTTTTGTAAACTTACGTGTGCCTGGTCTTGTCTGGTTTTAAGGTTTTGAATTTGTACTTGTCTGGTACTAGGTGCCAAGTTTCAATCAAACCAAAAACTAAACCGATGATTGATTCCTCTTTAAGTTGATTTAAATATTTAATATTTGTCTTTATTAATTTATTGTAATGTCTAATACAATTGTTTAAATAAAAATGTTCATTATTTAAATAAAACATAATTATAAAATTTGTTTTTTACTAAAAACCTTAAGCGTCCAGTACTGGGGGGACCCCCCTAGTTCCTGCAGTGTGTCACTTTTGTATTGTTCTTAAAGTATTTAGATTAATTTGATAGATTTGAGTATGCATATAGTAAAAATATCTTTTTTTTGTTTGCCACTGGTGATTGTTAAGTAAAAAGGAGTATGGCTTGTGTAGCTAATAACTTGTGGCAAAAACGCATTATTATATTGGTATTTTAAACCTCATGATTTAGCAACATGAGTTGCATAGCATGACGAGGATCTTTTTTTCATATTGTTATCAGATATTATATGTGATAGAGCCACGCTGCAGCTATTATGGTAGTAGCGTAAATGGGTCGGCTCAACCAGGGAAGGACCACGCCCTCACGGAATACCAGTGTAAAATAGCAGCTTAGTGCTGCTGTGTTTTGTATGGTGAGTGTAGAGAACCGGAGACCCGTTTGACTGGAATCGAGGCATTCCATCTTAGCCTTCAAGGGTGACAATGCATCTGCAATTTGATTCTCAATCGAGGTTGTAGGTGGCCGGAGGTGCATCCCCCCCTCCCCCGCCCCCTTAACATAGTAGCGAAATTATGCGAAGATCTACCCCAGGAGGGTACCAGCATCCCTGGATAATCCCTCGCTGACCATCCACGACCAAGTTACTTCAGTCCTGAGCGTGGGTGCTCAGGCTGCCCCGCGTATTCTGAGGGGGGGGGGCAAAATTCCGCTCAAGACAACAACTGCTCGGGGCAAGCCGAGCAACAAGACCAAGGCGACCCCTG
>DWHP01009369.1:0-10226 GCA_018247895.1 Parnassius honrathi | reverse complement strand
AGCCATGCTCTCTTCTTTGCTTCAACTTCCATACGTATCTCATCATCCCACTATAACGTATTATTTTTCCTTTCATTCTTTCTCTTACTAACACCACATACTTCGGTAGCTGCATCCTCTAAACCTTTCTTAACATTTTGTCATGCATTCTCCAAGTCTAACTCATTCATACATAATTCATCCAAACCACTTATATTTTCTTTCAGTCTAGATTTGAACTTGTTTTTCTCACCTTCCACTTGTAACCTTTCTGTTCTAATACGCTGTAACGCAGTGGCAGACACAGATGACCGATGGTGCCAACGCCTGAATAGACCATTAGTACGGCATAAAACGTAATAATGATCAGTTCCTACGTTAGACCCCCGGTAAACCCTTGTATCTACCACTGCGTCCCTCATTCTTTCATCCAAAATTATAAAATCTATCATGCTTCTTTCATCACCTCTTTCCCAAATACAAATGAGAATCCTCTTGTGACGAAAGCAAGTGTTCGTCACAAAAAGGTTATTTTCCATACATACGGTGAGGAGGCATTTATACTTTCATCACCAAACGTTCCCAACATCCTTTCATAACAAAGCCTTCTCACCCCAACCCTTCCATAAAAATCTCCTAGCATAATAATATTTTCATTTCCCTTTTTTTCATAACATACATTTCATTAATACCATCCTTACCATTTCCCAAAACTGCTCTCCGCTATAAGTAGGCTTAAACATGTCTTGGGCGTAGACCCCTAGCACAAACAACTTCTTTAAGCCCACTTTCATTCGTATCCATAGCAGTTTTGGTCTTACACATTCATACCGGTCCTTATGTTTTCAAAAATGGTTTGATTGAATGAAAAAGCGATTAATATAATATGAGGAATACTTTCTAAAGCAGGAAAACACTACTTTGCTTATAAATAGTTTTATTTATGAGTAAGTATTAACCCATACATAAGTACAAGCAGAGTTTAGAAGGAACCGTGCATTTAGTACGCTCGGATACGCACGGACAATGCACGGTTGCCATACAGTTACTACACCTTTATAAGGCACGTTACTGTGCTGTACAGGGTTGTATAGGTTTATTTTACAATAACCGGCCAAATTTGTAGAGAAGGTTCAGAATAAGTAATATGTGTAAATGATGAAGAAAAATTAATTAAAAAAAAACATCAAACATTTTGTCTTTTTTATCTTTTAAATTCAAAATGCGTGCTAAATGCATTATTTTTATTGATTTAACTGCGCACGCACATATTACACATTCATAATGGTCGATCGATAGGCAAAAACGTTGTTGCCCATAAATCTACGTAGTAGAGCCATGCTGTAGCTATATTACTGGTATAGTTGTAGCACGAATGGATCGGCTCGACCGGGAAAGGACCACGTTCTCACAGAATACCAGCGTAAATTAGCAGCTTAACGCTACTGTGCTTCGTATGGTAAGTGTAGAGAACGGGAGACTCTTTTCACTTAGTACTCAATCTTAGTCCCCACGGGTGACAACGCATCTGCATTTAGCATTGTGCATCTGCATTAGATGTCTATGGGCCACAGCAACCACTTAACATCAGGTTGACTGTGTGTTCGTTTGTAACCATTATCCTATCCTAAAAAAATCCACATTCAATTTGAGATAATATCAAATAAAATAAATCATTATTTACATATTTGAATTTAAGTTTAAAAATTTGGCTACTCTTTGAAAAATAACCCTGTATAATTTACTAGTATCAATTTTTTTTTCATTTAATACTCATGTTTAATACCTAGGAATTACAAATTTTTAATTTATGTTTCAAATATTTAGGCGAAAAAAATATAATAGAAAGTATATAAATACTACTAACTTCCGTTTAATTCTTTGCATTAAAAATAGTTCATCAACATTTAATAATTCTAAATGGTTAATACATTACATACCGATTCGTAGCGTTTGTTAGAAAGATATTTTAAGTATAAGTCGTTTTCAATATGAAAAAGATAATTTAAAGTGAACTGGGAAATGTACACAAAACAATATTTATTAACCTTAACCTACCTATGGGCAAATTATATTAACGAAAATTTTACCTTATCAATCCTGTCCATCAGTTCCCGGGCTTTGGTCAACAGTAAGTTCCGTTTCTGTATCTTATCAATAAGCAAAGCGCTGGTCCGCCTCAGTTCTTCACATTTCGATTCGATATGATCCACAGAGCTGAGCGGGTCTTTCATGAGAGTTTCTCCTACGAAAAATGAAATAACGGCATTTTGAATCTTATTCATCAAAGCTATTTACAAAAGGTTATTAAATTTGGAAAAAAATAAGCCAAAATTCATTTTCTTTGCCTGTTTCATCGCTATTTTAAGTATTTATTTCGTAAACGTTATTTCAATGCTATTACTATGTAGTTTATTGCTACTGCTATTGTTTCCTATTTATTTCGTGGGAATTTCTTCCGTACATGCATAATGTAATTCAAAATAACCTCTGCGCCTAGAGATGACAACGCTTTATACTAATACTTAATATTAACAAGTGGAAAAATTAGAACAATTGTCCAATCGACTCCAATATAAATAAAATGAGAACATCAGCAATGTATTCGAAGTCAATTAAATACGCGTTATTATACTTAATTTTATTTCAGTACCGTCTTCTGGTTATAAAAAGATACTCTATGGTACCGTCATGGATTTCGGGCGAAGTGGTATGTGTAGTGGCTTTGATTTTTAAATTAAAAAATAGAAAACGTAAACAGCGGCGCTGCCGTAAGTACTGGATACATCCACTAACAGATAAAAAAACATCTGAAAGGATTCTTTTGTTACTAATTGGTAACGCAAAAGACGACTGTCCTCTGCGCTCGTCTAGTCGAAACCGAATGCGGTTAACCGCAATGCGTGCGCCGCCACACTATTACTATGGGACACATAAAAATCGCGCGTTTACAAACCGCAATCGGAATGTAACAAGTTACGTTTTTAAAATCAGTCACTGAAAGTCGCTAATGCATGCGCTTGTATAGAAAGCCATGTGTTACATTTTTTTTTGCGGTTTCAGACGTGCGGTTAAACGCGTGCGTTTAATGGCAGTGCGTGTTAAACCGTAGAGAGAGTTATAGTGCGATTAGTCTGCACGCCCAGTACGGCGGACTTCACATATCCTGGAAATATTATATTCCTTAGACATTCAGGTTTTCTCGAGATAAATTAATATATTCACTTAAAATAGTTATACAATATTCTAATTATAACATTCTGATCCAATGATACATCAATGTTTTTCAAAAATAAAGAGGAGTAGACACATGGTACTGTGGTGGATACTCAAAGTTGCAAATAACAGTTTCATTACTGCCAGCGGATATGAAACCCAACCCGGGCTTGCGTACTGTGGACTTTATAACGAGCAGCATTACCATAGCAAGAATATTTGGAGGAATCTGTCTTTGTACGAAACACCATTGCTGTCTATAAAGTTCACTGAATATAGAACACACACAAATTGGGATATACATAGGGAGGATTTTGCCATAGTTGCCACAGTTGTAGTTTTTTATTATTTTGAGTTATTACCAGGAATATGCCAGGGAAATTAAAGCGGAAGATGGGCAGCAGCCCATCTTCCGGTTTAATTTCCTTCTTCGCCCGTTACAATACGACATGAGGAAGTGAATATTCTTATACCGTTACTACACGGTTTTGTACGAACCATCCCTATTTTTGCGGCCAAGCTATGAAACATTCCACCTTAGTCCTTAGAGGTGACAACGCATCTGTCGCTTTTTATATGAAGCGAACTGCAGTGGTCCACGGATTGCAGGAGCCACTTACCATCGGTTGGACTTTAAGTTCTTTTGTCATTTTAGTTTTACAAAAAAAACAGCGCTGTAAGTGTTAGCAAATCTTAAAATGTATGTTAGTTTTCACGTTTTGTCCACGCAAATGAAAGGACCTATGTCCTATGCACGGAGCAAAATAAAGTTTTGTATTTGTTCCGTGGTCCTCTACTCCAGCAGCGAACTAAAAAGGTGGTGTGATGCGTTTATTTTATAGGATAAGGGTTACAAACGAGCACACAGTTCACCTGATGGTAAGTGGTTGCTGTAGCCCATTGACATCTACCTCTCCCCTTGATTACGAATGAACGCAGAAGCGTTGTCACCCGTAAGGTCTAAGATGGAATGCCTTGTTTCCAGTACGAGTAAAAAGGGTCTCCGATTTTCTACGATCACCATACGAAGCACAGTAGCATCAAGCTGCAATTTTACGCTGATATTCTGTGAGAGCGTGGTCATTCCACGGTCGAGCCGACCCATTCGTATTACAACTATGATATAGCTGCAGCATAGCTCTACCACGTATATTTACAAAATTTAATAAAATAATATTATTTCTATTATAAGTAGCTGTATTTTAAGTTGTTAAAATATTCTTTTACCGTCATCGATCACTGACGACGCCGTATTGAGATCGCAATTACACAGTTTCTCAAAATCGTTTGCTTCTTGTATAAGGCTTTCTACTCTTAATGCAGTCTCACCAACTTCGGTCATATCGCACGCTGTCTTTAAATGGTTATCTAAAGTTGCCTGTAAAGAATAAAAAATATGAAATCCAAGCCCCTGTTATACTTTCATATTGAACAGTATAGTTAAATGGCGAGACCTCCTCTGTAGAAAGAACGTCGTAAGAGGTGGCTATTGGAAATGCCACAAAAACCTTTGGCGTATAAATAAATGGGGGTAGAACTATGTTATTTACCTCAGACTGTCTGGTTCGTCTAGCTCTAGTGGTTGTAATATAATGAGGTGTGAATTCCGGGTCAACAAACAACAAATTCTTAGTAGCTGCCTAGCCTAAGCAGTTGGCGGTGTCTCGACCCCCGTACTTAGGAAATACGTAAAGCCGTTGGTCCTGCGCCTAATCTTTCTCCGGTCGTGTCGGTTTAGCGTGCCAACGGACTATGATGAAGAGGGAATAGAGAGTGCACCTGTGCTTGCGTATACACTTGGGCACTATTATCCTGTCCTGCGCCAATTGCTAATCTCCGTGGAGACTGGCCGCCGTGACCGAAATTCGGTCTGGTGGACATAATTATTACTTCAGACGTATAATGCACATACTTCCTACGGGCAGCAGTTGTAAAGGTTCAAGAGTTCTGGCAATGCGACTCTTCAACCTTTATCTACAGATCTATACTTACATATAAATAAAATTGAAATGGCTGTCTGTAATATTGAAATGATTGACTTGTAACAAGGGGGAAATTTCCATACTATAAAGACATAAATAACCTTTTTTTTATTTTCGTCCGCCCTAGCTAATCTTCAGAGTGGCTGAAATGATTGTTAGGAAACTTTACAAACTGATTCAGAGCAATGTTGGAAGGGGCCATATTTTATCCAAAAACTTTTCTTTTTTTGAAGGAACATAATATTGATAACAATGATCTTTGATTATCTTAATTCGTAATTGCGCCACATTCATAGTTTCCATACAGGCGAAACCGGGGCGAGTATTCCCCCTGCGACAATATAGGCACAGACATAAAAATGAAGGCAAAAAGATATCAAACATATTGACACATTCTTCGTTTTTGATCAAAACTTCATACATATAAGCCGGACTGACCGAAAAGAAGGTAGGAAAAAATCTACTGTTACTGTCTTATACTTACTTATGGAACACCAGTAAAAAGAGAAGTAAATTTACAGCCTATCTACGACCCAGAGCTGGGTACAGAATTGTCCACTGCGTATATACCGATATTTTTGGCAATATATTGTTCTACGATATATTGATATAAAATATCTAGTATCGAAAATGTATTAAATAGCGTTGTGGCTATTGATTAAAACCACTGTAATTCAGATAATCCATTAAAAGATTGGATTTACACCCGCTATTTCACCGCAGTCCTTTCGGAAATAGCACTAAAGTATTTGGAATCTACTGTATCCTCAGTTTCAGAATGGCATCAGCTGTTAATCTGAGCGTACCCAAAGCAGAGCACATCAAACTTGGAGCTTTTTTGTCTCTTTCGAATAGGTGTTGGTTTTCATAGATGCTTATAATTGTATATTCTACTCTGTTCGATTAAATTTTCTTCTGCAATCTTCAGCTCCTGCAAGCCAGTCCAACTTGTCTTCATTTTGACCCACCGCAGATTTATGAAGCAGACTTCTGGCACTTGCTCCAGCACAACGTTCTCACCGGCATTACTTGCAAGTGCGTAGTACGGCATGCATTACACACCGGCATATCGTTCGCACCGGCGTCACTTGCCCTTACGCGCACAGCATGCATTCCCCACCGGCACTGAGGACGCACCGGCAATCAGACTGCACTATCGACCTCCGGTCTGAGCAGGAGGCGAAATGGCGGCGCTGTCGTCGCGCACAAGCGAAAAACATCGAAGCCTAAATCGCGGTTTCAAAGTTTCAAAGTAAAAACAGTATATAAGGAACAGCTCCGAATTATCACAGGGAGCGTTTGCCGCTCCCCGGGCAGAACACCTTGCCCGGCGGGAGATCTCCCATTTTCCGTCTACGGCCACAGGTCAATGTGAGGAAGAGTGTGAATGTGGTAAGCCCGATGCTGCTATGGTTACGAATGATAGTGGGCTTAAAGAAGATGTTTGTGCTAGGGATATACGCTCCAAATATGTCTAATCCTACTTATATCCGAGAGCAGTTCTGGTGAAATGTAAGAGAAATAAAAATATTATTATATTAGGAGACTTTTAATGGAATGGTTGGGGTGGACAGGTCTGGTTATGAAAGGATATTCGGAAAGTTTGGTGATGAAAATATAAATGAGAATGGTGAAGGCCTCCTCACCGTATGTGTGGCAAAGAATCTTTTTGTAACGAATACTTTCTTTTGTCATAAGAAGATTAACATGTATAAATGGGAAAGAGGTGATGATAGAAGCATGACAGATTTTATAATTGTGAGTGGAAGAACGAGGAGCGCAGTGGTAGATATTAGAGTTTTGCCGGGCGTTCAACGTAGGTACGGATCATTACTTGGTCTTATGTCGAATGAATGGTCTATTCAGGCGTTGGAGGCATCGGACAATTGTATCTACCACTGCGTTAGATATAATAATAGATAGGTTGCAAGATAAAGGTGTGAAAGAGAATTATAAACATAGACTGAGGGAAAATATTAGGAGTTTGAACGAATTTTATGAAGAGTATGACTAGATTTACTAGCAACCAAAGCCGATAGTTCTGGTGGTATGAATGATGAGATTGAAAGAAAAAAGGCAGACTTTAGACGTCTAAATAAGAGAGTAAAAGAAGTAGTTGAAAGTAAAAAGCAAGAAAGAATGGATAACAATGATAGAAAGATATTTGATAACTACCAGGCAAATATTAAAATGTTTTGGAAACTCATAGGAACCGCCAGAGGAAATTCAAAACAGCCTAGAATGAATGGTATACGAGACGAGAATGGTTGAAATGACGAAGTTTCGAGTTTAAAGAGCTATACTTTGAAAGCGTGTTTATGAGTGAAGTCATCTGAATTATATGAACTAGAAATTCCGAAAGAAGTGAAAAGAGGAAGGGAGATAAGTGTAGATGAAATAATGAAAAGCATGCAAGCAGGTAAGGTAGTCAGATAAAATATAGATGCTAAGGGCTAGAGAGGGAATGGTAGCAGGCCTGCTGTGCACCTTGTTTCATTTATGTTGGGAACTGAAGCGGTACCGGACGACTGGTGTAAAGCAGTTATAATCTCAATATATAAGGGAAAAGGGCCATAACAGGACTGTAAAAACTACCTTGGTATCAGCTTGCTATTGTGTGTAAACTGTATGCTAAGGTGTTAATTGAAAGAGTTATGAAAGAAACTGTTGGAAAATTTGGGATGTGCAAGCTGGATTTAGAAAGGGAATAGGGAGTATAGATCAAGTATTTTCCATGAGCATGATCGTGGATTTTCGGCCAAAAACCAGAACTATTTTTGTGCGTTCATGGACTTTTAAAAGGCTAATGACAGAGTGGACAGGAATATGTTATGGTGAACACTGAACTCATTTGAGTTGAGCGCTGGTTTGATACAGGCATTAAGGTCTCTTTATAGGGACTCTAGTCCTTGTGTCAGGATCAACGGGGTCTACTCGGACTGGTATGGCATCCAAAAAGCTGTGTAGCTTCCCCGTGGCAGTTCATCCTATTTATGGACATTTGTTTGGAAACATTAAAAAGTGAAGAATGTGGGTTAAGAATGGGCGAGTTAACCGTCAAATGCCTTTTAAATTCCGATGATCAAGTCATATTTGCGTCGTCGACAGCTGAGTTGAAAATGATGGTTACATTAATGAACGGGTCAAAGAAAGGTGAATGAAAGTGAACGCAAGCAAAACAAAAGTGATGGTATTTGAAACAGAAGAAAGTAAAACGTTATATGAAATAAGAATAGAAGGGGAGTTGATTGAGCAATTGGATGAGTTCGTCGTGTATTTGGGATGTGTATTTAGCAGGGATGGTACATATGATAAGGATATATAACGACAAGCGAACGCAGGAAATAGAGGGCTTTACACTCTATTATGAAAAGTCATGGCAATTCAAAATGCTGTGTTGTAGAAATGCGGTCATTAAGGAGTATGCTAGGACTGAATCTTAATGACACGGTGAGAAATTGTGTGATAAGAGAAAAGTTTGGTTTGCAAGACGATGTTATGACCAGGATTAAGAACATTAATTTCTTCGGTGGTTTGGTCATGTAGAAAGAATGAACGAGGTAAGAGTGACCAAGCAAATTTTTATTACATATGTTAGGTCGGGAAGGGACGCCCTAGATGAATGATGAGATGAAGACTAGGAAGCGAGAGAGGTGTGTCAGGATCGTGGCCAAGTAGAAGTTCGTAGTCTTTACCCACCCCTCTGGGTGACAGGCATGAGTATTTATATTATATATTATATTATTATCATATATAGGGTTACGGGTTAAGTCGCCCTAGATTGGAGATGGTGGTTGTAGTGTGCATCATTTATAACTGATTTGAGTAATCCAGCACAATACCCTAAACTGAACCGCTTTTTAATACAGGACTTTAAAGTTTTTCAAAAAAAATTGATGAATTTTTTGTTTATTGTTCATTTATTTTGTAATTAGTGCCTCTAATTTATTTGATTTTTCAAGTTTTGTGTAATAGATAAATTATTTTACTATTCACCCTATATTATATAATACCAACATTGCGAGTAACTAAAAAACTTGGGTCGTACTCGTAGATCGAAGGCTAGAAGGAATAAATTCGTAAAAATTATTTTTTCATTCATGAATAATAAAAAATGGCGATAGTGGGTATGCAGTAGAGTGTAGATGTACTTTTAAATATCTACTTTTCTTCAGCTACCCAAAAAGGTATGACACTTACGGGTATTATCATGAATAAATAGAAAAAAAACTTAGATGAAAGGTAGTAGTAGTAAAAAACTGTGTTTAGCCTAGGAGTAAAATAAAACAATCCAAATTGGTACATTATTACATTTATTACTCTTGACTGAAACTCTATTTACGGATTTTAACTAAACACGATAAAATCCGTAAATAGTTTTATTCAATGTGTAGTGTTCGCATAAATTTAAGAAATTTATTACTCTTTTTTAAGAAATTTTTTACAACTCATGTTCCACATGACCTCCTCTGTTTCGCACATATACTCTCATCCTGCTTCTTAGTCCACTTTTTTACTAAAACTTCAGCAGATGCTGAAGTCGCATCGATTATTTTTTCTTAAAACTTCAGCAGATGCGATTGGAGTAAGTTCGTTGTATACCAAACTCTTAAAACATTACACATAAAAATCCATCACATTACAATCACATCTGCAGCATACCTACCATAAGCTTTTTTTAATATTCGTATCGATCGATCGTATTATTTCAACTAAGAGTACGACTCAACTTGTTTATTTACTTGCAATGTTGTTGTTATACAGGATGAATAATAAAAAACGTATCTACTACACGAAAATAAAATAAACTAGATGCACTAATCCATATATAAAGTCAAAATACATATATAAAGTCGTGTCTGTAATTATAATATTTCCTGGCAAAAACAAGTCCAAGGGACTAAATAAAGAATATTGAAGCCAAATTACTGATTTTTAGAATTTTTGTCTGTCTGTCTGTCTTTCTGTCTGTCTGTCTGTGTATTAAAGATTCACGCAAAACTACTGGACAGATCTCCATGAAATTTTGTATGCAGGCAGTTAGTGAGC
>DWHP01009368.1:0-10227 GCA_018247895.1 Parnassius honrathi | reverse complement strand
AGACAGGGACGCACTCGGTGGTCATTTACGTTCTCATTTTGATCCGTATCGGTTGCACTCGTTAAGAAAATAATAAGAAACGGAACATCCGGTTTCATTCAATACTCAGGCTTGATTTTGTGTATTTCCACATTTTGTTACGAGAGGTAGGTAGTAGAAATATAAAATAATAGAAATAGAAATATAAATAAAATCAAGAAAAAAAATTCGAACACAGGTAATTTCTAATATGCGTTATTTTATTTTTTGTTTATATTAAGTTCGTTTCCAAATTTGTTTTTATTTCCGTAGATACTTCATATCTATAAAGTACATGAAATAATAGTCCATTCCATATATTTTATTACTAGAGTTCGGAATTGCCAGCTTGCAGATGTGTAAAATTCGGTGTTTCAGAGATACAGAAAAGGTAGAACCAAGAAACAGAATTTGAACGGGAAAAGTTCTAAACAAAAATTAATTTATTGTAATTGTATGTATTAGCAGCTTGCAAATTTTTATAGTTCGGTGTTTCAAAGTTAAGGAACATGTAAAACATAAAAACCGAAAATGAACCGGTAAAATTCAAAACCGGTTTATGTTAGGTGGTTGTAACAGCTCCATGTTACGTCCCGCTGCAAAATTTAGGTATTTCACACACCCAATTCCGATCTCTGTTTATTACACAGGGGCTTAGCGCTCATAGTAAATTTTAACAACCTTACACAGGCAACCTGGGTTCGATTCCCACCGGCACCAATGAAATTGTTAATTGTAATTTGAAGTGCTTATGTACCATGTGCTCGGCGGTAAAGGAAAACATCGTGAGGAAACCTGCAGTTCTGTGGAACAAACAAGAATATTTCAAAAACATGTGAGGTCCACCAACACGCACTGGGGCAGCACGGCGGATACTTTCTTGAATTAAAACTGTCTCAGATATGAGATGAGGGCTGATGTCCAGTAGTGGACCGTATATAGGATGTAGCTTTTCTTTATTTTAAATTTATGTTTTATTATCAACAATCAAATTTTGTCACACCGTAGACACCTGTTTTATTTTTATGATATTAAATATGTTTAAATTATTACTTTTAATGTATGCCGAAACGCAAAACAATAATTAGAATTATTATTTGTCAATAGTAATAGAACATACAATTTTGTGATCATTCAGTTTTTACTTGCGAATAAATTAGTATTTAATTACATTTTTACTAAGCAACTCTTTTAAGATGATGCCTGCTACGTAACAGTCTTATTAAAAAAACTATAGTCAACCATATCCAAAAAATACATTTTGACATCTGTCAGGCTTATTGCACCAGGCATACCAACCAAAAAATTCGAACGTACAATATTCGATTCTTAAAAAAATCGATATCGATTATTTAGGGTTGGTAAGCATTTACAGTTTGGTTTGAAAAATACCAGAATAAATTTAAAACGGATAATTTAAAACACAAGATTTATCAGTTTCTACGTATTTGTTCTTAGGTACTGCTTATTTTTAGAGGCACAGTTATAAAAATTTAAGATTATAACTAAATTAAAAATAAATTTATTCAATCACTTTCAGTACAACTACTTGAGCTGTCGTTGTTCGATTTTCAATAATGCAGTCAAAATTAATGTCTCTTTCAAAGTCATCCATAATATTTTTTTTTGTTTTTTCTACCACTTTTGCATAATTATCCTATGTGAAATGGGCACATGCTTCAACGAATATTGAAGAGTCCAAAAAGTTAAAGCCGAGTCACAAAATAAAAAGACGAACACAAAATCACAAAATTACGTATAGTAAGCGCGCGAAATGGTGAGATATTGAAATTACGTAGTGGTTTTCATATCGCGGCCCTGTATATGGGTTTTTTTGTTTACACAAATTTACGTTGACGAATTTAAAAAAAAAACTAGTTTTATTCATGATTCACGTGATTTAAGGAATTTTAAAAATAAAAATTAAATTAAACAAAAAATACATGAAAAAAAATTATGTAAAATATTTTTGCTGACTATTCGCATAACAATTAATTTTAATCATCCAAACACTACGGTAATATACATAGTGACATATCATTGAAACGACGTCAAGTACAAAAAGTTGATACTGGTTATTTTTTAATATATTGCTTTGTTTGAAAGATTCAAACTTAAATTAGTGATAAAAAACTATACACGCTGTAATGAAATATAGATAACTTTATAATTCTTCGGATTTACGTAAATGGTTATTTTAAATCGTGTCAGTACGCTTGTGCAAAGTTACTGCTGAGTGATTAATGTGAAACGTCAAAAGGTATTTCTTAGATTTTATTGACAATATGTTTTTTTGTATTGCGTTATGAATTTTCAGTTCCATCTTATTATTTACAGAACGGGACAAAACGGAACCTGACTGTGTGGCCGACTTTAAGCTCCTTCATTTTATTTCTGTGATATTGCCTACCTTGACTAAAGTTGATTTGAGTTGTTGACACCATGACAGAGAATAAAATTTGAATGTTGCTACTTCTGGTTATGACATGACTCGTAGACTAGTATATAGTGATCTGTGGACATGACGTGAAAGCAAGATGGCGAGTTCATCTTCGTTTATTAGTTTGTTCTGTGTCACTTCATCGTACGTGTGATGAGATTTTTCTATCATTGTTTTTTTTAATAGTCGGAAATTGTAAAAATATAAAATTTCATTTAAAGTGTTGCAAATATGTTATATATGACTAACGTTGTAATTTGATTCAGATGTGCACTTATCCCACCTGAGGAATGTTGATTTTTTCAGTGATTTGTGATTCGGTCAGGTGTTTTCGTTTTATAATTTGGTTCTTGCGCAGTGAGTGAAGTTCTCCTGAGTTCAGATGTATTTGTGTCGTGGGGATGTTAGATGTCGGGACTGTTTTCAATGTTGCAAAACAAAAGCGTGAACTGTTTGTTTTGATAGACCGTGATAAAGTAAATTAAAAAGTTTGGATTGGGACTAAGCACCGGCGGGAGTGATGGCCTTCAGTGAGGTGAGTTTTACAGTACAAATTTTTTTGTAACTGCTAAAGATATTTTTTTTTCATCAAAATATCAAAGTAACTTAACTATGTGTCATGCAAAACCAATAAAACATTTAAATATAAGCCTATAAAACCCAACAAACGTTAATGTTGTTAGTTATCACCTAAATAGGTCCTACATGAGACTTGTTATCACTCATTCAAAGCTACTGTTTAAAATGGTTACTAATTTAAATTTCATGCAAAAGTTAATTGCATACAAGTTATATTCGATATTGCCTTATCATTCTAAAAGCAGAATCTTTAGAGGAATGATTCCGCATTGATAATATACATTATGAGTTCAGTACAAAAAAAGTATACATTTATCATACTTCTGTTAACTGACAATTTTGTGACTGTTTCTGTTATCACTCCAATTAGATAAGGTGAAGTCCCAAATGTTGAAATATTTGTATGTCTTCTCTGCCTTCTTCACTTTTATGGCAAATGAAAAACTATTTATTCAACCTATTGTTTATTTGCAATAAGATTTTAATATGTAAATACACTAATACATTAAATGAATATTTATAAGATGGTAGGAGTCTTACTATACCTAGGAATCCTTCTGTTTGGGTCCCAACCTCTTTTGAATTTCTGTCACCGAATAGCAGTATTTGCATGACTGTGTTCCGGGCTGAAGGTATACCGAGCCAGTATAATTATAGGCTGTGGCCTTCTATTTTTCAAGATGCCTGCATATTTTCATAGAGTGCGACAACCTCTTGTCATCATGTACTGTACTGTAATAAATATTTTTTTGGTTTGGTGTTGTAAGAGGCAATCATTGGGTGTGCGTGGGAGTGAGTGGGAGACTTTATACCTTCTAATAGATGGCAAAATTCTGTACTCATTTACACCAGTCACAAAGCCAACAAACTGGGGAAGGGAAGCATCAACCAATTTGCAAGTGACAAGTCTGGCTAATTATTCATACAGTAGAAAAGACCCACACCCGGCAGTAGACTTATTGGTTAAAAAATGTCAGTTTTCTTAATTTTGTTACAGCTTTAGTAAAAAGTATGGAAAAATTTATTATACATGTGTAAATAATATTTCTACCACAATGCAGCATAATTTGCGCTTCCGTGTTCCAGTCTGAATATAGAGGGATGTAGAGAACCATTAAATCACAGGCTGTCACTTGGCATTCTTTGTATGAAGCTGGTTGTAGGTTTTAGTGGGCAACAATAGCCATTTACCAACAGCTGTTTAGCTGATGGTGAGTGACTATTGTTGTACTACCATTGTATTGTAAGCTTTAATTTTTTTAATTGTATTACTGTAGACTACTAAAATTTAAGACTCAAAGGCAAGCGCAAATATGAGTATTTTGCTCACCATGTAATATGAGGTCAGATCTTGGTTAAAAATTGGCCTATAAAGTGATCCAGCTGTGGGATGCTTGGAGGCTGTTGTTGCTTTTTTTTATAAAATATGCGAAACAAACAAGCCCACCGTCCACCTGATGGTGATTGGATGCTGTGGCCTATAGACATCTACAGTTATCCTCAATTAAGAATCAAAATGCAGATGCATTGTCACCCCTGAGGACTGAGATGGAATACCTCATTACCAGTAAAAAGGGTCTCCGGTTCTCTACAGTCACAATAGAAAACACAGCAGCGTTAAGCTGCTATTTTACGCTGGTATTCTGTGAGAGCTTGTTCCAACCCTGGTCGAGCCGACCCACTCTTGTTACAGCCATATTATAGCTGCAGCATGGCTCTACCGCATAATATAAACCTTACTTCTATCATAATTATTTTGATGCTGAATTCAGTTCACTGCTGCAGTCTGTTCACTGATGAAAATAAGCCTTCCCCAAGGACTGAAAGGAATGCCATGAAACATGCGTCTGAACCATGGCATGTATCCAGCTCCCCCAGAGTCAGGTAAATCCTGTTAAAACTCTATTATGATCATCGTAATTAAATCCCCTCACAACTTCACAGCTGTAAGTCTTCTCCAAAGAATGCTAAGAAATAGTCTTGAGCCACCTGCATTATTCTCCTGCTATAATATGTTTACCTGTTATAATGTGTTGCAATATGTTTATGTCACTATATAATTAAGGGTCACAATCGCTAACAGGAATAAGGCTTCTATTCTAGAACCATTTGTCCCCATCAGTTGTCTATTCTATTTTTCAAGCTATATGGTCTGCACATTGCTTACTGATCTGTAAGGCTATGTGAGAAACTCAGCATACCTCTCTGAGTGGGATCATCATAGCTAGCTGAGTGGGATCTTAAGCTTCTTTGTTCGGCCAGCAGTGTAGGACTACATCTTAGATACACTGGTATAGTAGTTCACTGGCCACACATACTAGTTGTACATGCTTGATTTTAAGTTTTAAAGAATATGTGACAAGAAGTTGAATGTTGTTATTTTGAGTTGGATCTGTCAATTGTTTTCAGACATTTTATGTGATAATTATTAATCACATTAACAAAAAATGCATATATTCAAATATTTATAATCTTTTTTTAAACTACTCCCATTCGATTCTTTTTTCATTAATTGGATTTAATGAAAAATTATTTATTATTTATCCAGTATCAACAAAATCTTGAGAGATTATAAATGATATATATTTCATTCTTAAGATTCAAAGGTAGTAATATTTCTTTGCTACCTACGAATCATATTAATAATATATTTAATATAAAAGGGATATATTGCCATAGTTGCCACGGTTGGCGTGTGTATTTGCAGTTGCGGTCTTTTTCAATTATTAATTTGCTGTTATCAGAAAGATGCTGCTTCCCATCTCATGCATCATTATTTCATCTGTCACCTCTTAGGACACCCACGGGAAGATATGGGGTAGTGGATATTCTTACATTGCCACTTTACAGTAGGCAAGGTATGGGGCGGCCCTCCACTAGATGTAGTGATGACCAGATAAGACATGCGGAAAGTTGAAGGATGCAGGTGACTGAGGACTGTGTTTTGTGGCATTTCTTTGGGGAGGCCTATGTTCAGCGGTGGATTTGTGAAGGGCTGTGATGATGATCATGATGATATAATAGTGACGAACAATAATTCCGCAATACAGACTGTTACTTTTTGAGTAAAGTAAGTCGAAAATTTCTAAAATATTTATTGCAGTTTTTGATAAAAACTGATGACAAAATTCTTTTGAGCACTTTCCCTAAAAAAAAATAGATTTTCTTCAAACTGCCTCATCTCAATGTGCCATTATTCATCACATTATTTTATATGTGGTAGAGCCTGCAGTTACATTTGTAGTATAGTTGTAGCATGAATGGGTCGGTTAGACCGGGGAAGGACCATGCTCCCACAGAATACCAGCGCAAAATAGTAGCTTGATGCTGCTGTGTTTCGTATGGTGAGTGTATAAAGAACTGGAGACCCTTTTTACTGGAAATGAGGCATTCTATGTTAGTCCTCGTGGGTGACAACACATCTGCATTTTGATTCATGATCGAGGATAGATGTAGATGTCTATAGGCCACAGCAACCACTTACCATCAGGTGGACTGTGTGCTCGCTTGTCACACTTTTCTTATAAAAAAAAAGAATAACAAATCTTTTGGACCAGTTAAACATATCGGTCAAATCATGGTTTAAAGGATAACAAGAATACCAAACCTTTTGAACCAGTTAAGCATATCGGCCAGATCATGGTTTAAAGGAGAAATTATATTGCTGAGCTCATCCAACGATGCCTATGCATAAAGTTGCAAATCGTCTGCATAAAGGTCTGCATAAATAATAGCTCCAAGAATTTTAGACAGAAATGGAAGGATGGAGACGGGCCCAAGTATAGACGTAGATAAGGGATGGCGGATTTTTGGTAAATGAAGAACAAAGTCCTTACGCCATGGGGAAGGAAAGACGCCGGAGTCAAAAGAAAAGTTGATAATATATGTGATGATGGGAGAATGAGATCCAAGACAGGAATAAGCGTAACTTTGCCAACATAGTCGTAGCATACAACGTTGGTTTTAATAGACTGAAAAGTTTTGCGGATTTCATATTCTGAAGTAGGAGAAGATTTAAAAGGCTCAATGTCAGGAGTAGGCATAGCAAGAATCGGTGAAATCGTACTTACGGACCAGCTGGTTCACAATATAATATGTTGTACAGTTACATCAGAAAACTTTGAGAAACAGCTCGGTAGCAGTCATCTCATTCCCAGAGGGTTACTGCCAATTACGTATTTTTAACAGGTCCTGTATAATATATGGGACTATGTCGTAAAAACGTACGTATACTGTCCCAACTGAATAATTTACTCTTTTGGGTCGAGCAACTAGTATAACCAGTATTTTAATTAATAAGTTGTCAGGAACTATAATTTTAATAATATCTTTTGGAGTTACTGTTAGTTTAAAAACTTAAAAGCTACAGCTTATATACGTCCCACTGCTTAGCACTGGGCACAGTATCCTCATTTCTGGGAGAGTTTTAGGACAAGGAAATATACGCCGCGCTGCCCCAACGCGTGTTGGCGAACTTCATATGAAGTTCAAAAAATATTTCGAAGGCATATGTTTCGAAATATTGGGTGCGTATGCACATGCGGGTTACCTCACGATGTTTTCCTTCACCGTCGAGCACGTGGTAAATCAGTACTCAAAATTGCAGTTAACAAATTGATTGGTGCCGGCGGGAAATGAAACCGGTTTGCTAGCGTACTGTGAAATTTATAGCGCGCGCTAACCATCTAAACCACCACGGCTTACGGCATCAGTTTTTTTCTTTTATTTATTTCTTTTAAGGTTATAATAACCTTTTAAGGTTATTTTAATTTATTATTTCTAAACGTTATTTACGTTTTTCTATTCTTTTCAACTACAGAACATTAAAAAAAAAGAAATTTCACCTACCATTAGGTTGCATAGGCTCGCAGCCAGATGCTGAGGGGTAAGATCATGTTGTCACAGAATTCCAGCGTAGAATAGCAGCTTAATCCTGCTATGTTTCGTATAGTGAGTGTAGAAATACGGAGACCCTTTTTTACCGGAAACTTGGTGTTCCATCTTGGTATTCAGCTTTATCTAAATCGAGGCCACAGCATCTACTTACCATCAGGTGGACTGTGTGCTCGTTTGTTACCCTTAGTCTATAAAAAAAGATATGTCGTTACCCTTGAGGACCAATCGAGGCCCCCCCCCCCAACCCCGGTTGAGCAGACCTATTTGTGCTTCACCATAATATACGAGCAGCTGCAATATGACCACACCACGTATGTTTTTATTTTTAAAACATGGCGCTGCTGGCAGCGATTGTCTCCGAAGGTTTCCGAATAGGGCGACGCCAATTTCGTGATAAGACGCTTCCAAAATACGTGTATTTACACCGCTATGAGGAGCCCTTTCATCAGACTCCTACTTTCCTGAATGTATACTTGGAGTACACTGACCGCTTTCAGTTTTTAGGGGTTAAATTTTCTTCGAACCTCAAATAAGGGCGGTTCATTAAGTCCAGAGCCAAAGCAGCAGCAAGGAAACTTGGTGTATTTCCAAAGGTGCGGCGGTAGTTCACGTCGAGGCAGTTTCTTACCTTATATAAAGCACATGTGCGGTCGTGCATAGAGTACTACTGCTGCACATATGAGCTGGTGTAGCAAAATGTCACCTGGCAGCGTGGGACTCGGTGGAGAAATGTGCCAAAAGGCTCATTAGTGACCTTGATTTGGTTGAAACCAACCTAGTTACTGGTACTCTCGGTATTCTATAGGAAGCATTTCGGGGAGTGTGCGCAGGAATTGCACGCTTTAATTCGTCCCTCTCCTTTCCACCATTGGACGACCAGGCGGTTGTCGTGTCTTCCCCCATTTGTTGTTGATATTCCGCGCATTAAAACCAAACGGTTTACTTCGAATTTTTTAATGCGTACAGCAAAGGAGTTGAAAAATTTTCCGGCGTCTGACTTTCCGTCCGAATACAAGGAAGTTCGAAGGTGACGTTGTAGCCAAGCGCTGGCTGGTAATAAGTAAAAACAATCGTGAGAAAATCTTATCACAATACCTCATAACGCAGGGAAATTCCCGCACCCGCAACCGACGGGTGAATAAAAATATTAAGACTCGCCACCTTATTATGATCACTACGAGGTGTCTGTTTACCAACCGATCATTATGCTCTAGCAATTTTTTTGGCATCTGACCGCACAACATTCTATTACATATAATTTTTAACCTTGTCCCCGTCCTATGAATCACATACGAGCATTTCGATTGTTTAACTGTTGTGTCTGCGAGGCGAGCTCGCGGCGCGCCGGGCGTCAGGCAGACAAATGAAAGAAGAATGGTACTAAAATTTACTTGTAGTTGCGTTAAAACCTTTGAGGAACGCGATAGGATGCTTTGTTAGCTAATAATTGATTTATTAAGTAGGTAATTCATATTCGCTTATTCAAATTACTAGAAAAATAAAACCAAGCCGTGACCCTATAAGCATTGTCGGTGATAGATGCGCGGACGTCACCGGTGAGTGACGTAAACCAATGCAAGGCCATTTTAAAGGTTTATTTTATATAAACAGCTAAGATCCGTATGAAGCAAAAACGGTGTGTATTACTTAATTAATAGAATACCTACCCCAAATGCGCGCACTATCACATCCACCACTAAAAGCGAAACCACGATAGCTAGGAAACACACCACCGTCGATACCACGCGCGTGTTTCGCCTCTTTAGGCATCATGCAGGAGAAATTGACCCAGAGATATTTCTTAGTCATTCATTAAACACTCACAGTTTAGAAGACTAACTTGATTTTATTATATGTATTGAAGTGTTATCGTTGAATATGAGAAAGATGTTCGTGACACAATATACAGGGTTAATTAGCTATTACTGGCCAAATTTGCAAAGGACGTTCAGAATAGGAAATATAACGAATGGTGAAAAAAATATTAAACAGGAAAAATACTCTAACATTTTATCCTTCTATTAAATCTTTAAAAAAAATCAATATTTCTTTTTATCATATGTATATATATATATATATATAAAACAAAGACGGGTTTGTTACAACACTTATAATTCGAGATCGGCTGGATCAATTTTCATGGTTTTTGTTTCGTTGGATTTGTCTCCGCCCTGAATAGCAAAATACATTTTAAAAACAATGAAAACTTGACGAATTCATAATTATGAAAATGAATCATTTTCCATTTAATTATGTTCCTTTGTTTCGTACCTGTCAAACATTTGTTTTCCTCC
>DWHP01009367.1:0-10227 GCA_018247895.1 Parnassius honrathi | reverse complement strand
ATATTAACTAATTTTTATATTTTTTATATTTTAGTGGTAAAGAAAATGTAAATTATTATTTGAAAACTAGACCCGAGTAAACTTTGTTCTTTAACATGCTATCACTATCACGACAACTCATTCATCACAATAGTCCACTGGTGAACATAGCATCTCTCTCATAGATCGCCACTGAGTAAGGTCCTGAGCCAACTCCATCCACCGACCACCTGCGTATTTCACCAGGTCGTGACTCCATCTAGCTATTTGAGAATTGAGAATCTTTCTTTGTTTTCCTTTTTGTTAAGTTTAATTATTTACATATTTCTTATCAATATAAAAATTATGTAGGTAAAATTACCCATAACAGTGGAATTCAGCAGCTCAGAAGTATTAAGATAGGAACTTCTTAATAAACTACAAGAGTGTGCACTGGAAATGCATGACTTAATTTCACCCTCTCCGTTCCAACATAGGACTACCAGACGCTCGGCTGGTTTTCCAACCTTCTGTATAGAGATACCACACATACGAACCAAATTATTAGCTTGGCTTATTCGTTCATAATGCGTACAGCAAAAAAGTGTAATGAATTGCCAGCATCAGTCTTTCCAGCCAATTACAATGTAGATGTCTTTGAGGAAAGAGTGAATTGGATTTTGTTCACTTGCTTATTATGATTTACCATCTTCGACTGCATCATCACCACCCTTTACTATCAGATGGGATAGCATTCAAACACTGTAAATAGTTAATAATATGTAATTAAAATACTGTTGAAAAATTATTCCGTGGTAGAGCACGAATAGGTCACCTCGACCAGGGAAGGACAACGCTCTCACAGAATCATCATCATCTTTATCAGGTTTGACAGCACAGCTGCATTATGATTCTTAATAGAAGATAGATGTAGATGTCTATGGGCCACAACATTCACTTACTGTCGGGTGATTACTGGTTAACGAAGAAAAAGAAAGGAAGTTCAGGACTTAAAATATATATTTTATGAAGGGATTCACCGGGATTATGAATCTAGGACAGATAATCGATTCAAATGAATGCTGTGATTTTCAGTACCAAGGTACGTGAAGGTAACATGGTCTTAAGCTTGGCCTCCCTATAAAACCAAATCTAGGTGGAGGTCATAGACAAAAACACTAAGTCGTATATTGTAACTAATATATTAAGCAAATAACTTAGAAAAATTAATTTAAAAAATAATAACTACACTACACAATACTATAACCGACTACAATATTTACTACGCCGTTATCGACGCCATTTTAACAGTTGACATTAGTCAACTGTTAAAATGGCGTCGATAAAGCGGCTCACTTTTGACCCTTTATTATTTGACTGACCGATGAAGAGCTGTCGTATCTATGCAAACGAGGCTGTGATTTTTGAGTTATAATAAAGTGACCATATTAACCGAATGACCATATTACCCTCACGCACCATACAAATATAAATAATGTTTACATTTTTGTACCAACAAGTATTTTTTGAATATTCAACAGTGAATCGTATGCTCCGATATTATTCGATCGACACATAATAGACGGGAGCAATTGTGTTTAGCCGTATCATAAGAAGTTAAACCTTATGTCGTAAATTCTTAAGATCACTTTTCATCGACGATTGCTAATATTGATTTGGATACCAATTTAGCCTAACGTTTCAAAACAGTACCTAATGACGTAGAAAATACGACTCAATGCCATTGCTAGACGTTATGGGAAGTAATTTTTTAAATCCAGAACGAAAACCTCTCAAGCGTATTACACGTATCAGTTTTGGGTATTATCTTACATTACGCTTTTGCCTTTTAAAATTGTTATTCAGGACGCAACTCTGTTAGGTTGCGTTTTATTCACAGATAAGTATTACAGTGTGACGTTCTTTAATATTTCGTTTAGCTCTGAGGTACGTTTTTATTACCTACTGTTCTCGTGATCAACTCTGCGGTGAAACCTGGGGGGTAACTGATATTTATATTTATTATTCTTTGGTTTAATTTTTCTATCGGATAACAGGTCTTGAATATATCGAGAAGGATTTCATCAACTTTTTCGCTCGATTACAATGTATGTGTCTACAAGCTGCATGAAAAGAGTGAATAGGCTTTTACTATTTAAATATATTTTATCACTCCGGATTCCATCAACAATTACCATCACAGTCAGAAAATAAGCCAATGAAAATTTGATATAATCACGAGTATCAGATCACGTGCGTAAATAAGTTTATTATCCTCGTTGGTCTAGTGGTTGTAGTAGTGCGACGGCTGATCATGAGGTCCTGGGTTCGAATCCCGGGTCGGGCCAAAAAAGTTAGTTATTAAGTTTTTCCGTCAAGAAATTCTCAGTAGTTGCCCGGAGTCAGGAAGTTGGCGGTATCTCACCCCCGTGCCTCGGAAAGCACGTAAAGCCATTGGTCCTACACCTGATCTCTCTCTGGTTGTGTTGGTTTACTGTCCCATCGGATTATGAGAGTGAGGGAATAGAGAGTGCACCCATGCCTGCGCATACACTTGGGCACTATAATCCTGCCCTGCGCCGATGGCTAGCCTCCGTTAAGGCAGGCCGCCATGGCCGGAATTCAGTCTGGAGGACATTATTATTATAGTTGTAGCAAGAATGGATCGGCTCGACTGGGGAAGGACCACACTCTTACAGAATACCAGTGTAAAATAGTAGCTTAATACTGCTGTATTTTGCATAGTGAGTATAGAGAACTGGAGACCCTTTTTAGTGGAAATGAGGCATTCCATGTTAGTCCTCACGGGTGACAATGCATCTGCATTTTCATTCGTAATTGAGGATAGATGTAGATGTCTACGGAATGCAGCAACCACATATCATCAGGTGGACTGAGTGTTCGTTTGTCACCCTACCCTATTAAAAAATAATTGCCATTTAAAAAATTGGATATTTAATAGGCTATTATGAATGCATAATGAACAAAATTAGAAGTAACTTACCTAACATGATGCAGATACCCTCCACTGATAATATTTTGTATAGACGGTGGGTCTGGACCACATCTGTCTGGTGCAATAGGTGCTTCATATTTATACAATGGACCTTCCTCTATAATTGGGACATTTTGTTGACTACCTGAGCCTCGTGAAAATTTCACACCGGTTGAAAATTGTGTTACCTGTAAATAAAGTTTATAAAAGTAAAATATGAATTTCTGTAAACAGTCCCCAAACAAATCACTACAGTGCAAATTATAAATTGTACATACTGCCCTTTTTTATAAAACAGAATAATAAAAATACCATAAGACTAAGCTGTGAAAGTAATTAGAGTATACTAACATAGCAGTAACCACATACTTTGGTTGACAAATCTTTACAACAATGTAAGCAGCTGAGCCGAGTATAGTAGCTAGTATATGGGGGCCTCATTACAATCCACTATCTAGAGATTCCCAAAAATACTATTTTTACTAGTAATGAGCCATTCTATCTTAGTCCACAGGGGTGACAATACAATTGGGGTGTAAACAAACTAAATTAGGCAAGGGACATAAAGGTTTATGGGGCACATCTGCTCACCAACAGGAAGACTGTGTCCTCTTTTGTAACCCTTATTCTATAAAAATATTTGAATATGCAAACTGTGTAACAATACCTTAGGCACTATTGGCACTATATCAATCTCTTCCTTTTTAGCAATACTTTGAGCAAATGTATTTAATATTTCCTTAGCATCACCTTCAGCAAACATTAACTCATCTATAAGTGCTTCTTTCTCTCTTATCTTTTGCTTTTTTGCTTCTTGTTCTAATCTGGATATTTCAGCTCGACGAAGCTCCTCCATTTGCTTCTCTATTTCTAAGATCTCTTCTAATTCTAGCTCTTCTCTACCTGACATTAAGAAATATTGTATTTTACATAAAATATTTGTTTATAAAAGTAGTTTTATTATACTGAAATTATTTAAAAACATACATATGTAAAGAATTTACCTATTTTTGCCTTATTTTTCATAATTAATTCTTTATTATCTTTTTTATACTGTTCTATTCTTTTATTGGTTCCTACAACATCTATATTATTACATAAATTGTACACAATTGTTTCTATTTCTTCTAAATAATCGTTATATTCTCGAAGTGTAGCAAAATCTTCTTCTTTTTTATTGTAGTCTTTAAGAACTCTCTTCCTTATATCTATTTCTTTTTCCACCATTGAATCTTCAAAAAGCTGAACTCTAAAATTACTTCGACGTAGGGGCACATTACAATCAGGGCACGATCCAGATCCTAAAAAATATATCTAAAGATTTTAATTTTATTCAGTCATAAGCAAAATAATGCACTACTATTTTATTTTATGCTAAATAAAACTATTTTGACTACTAAAATTACATATAATAGCAATATAGCCGTATATAAAGATGTGAATATATAGGTGTACCTTTTAAAAACAATAAATCTACACAGTTTTCACATAAAGCGTGGCCGCAAACGTTTACCATCAACTTTAGCGATGGGTTTCGGTATTTTGTAGTTTTACAACGAGGGCATGCTTGGTCATCCATTGTGTATTATATACTAGTAACATATATCATTAAACAATATCTAAAACTCCTTTCACTGTTCGTTTAGTAATTTACTACGCTTTTAACTTTTAACTAAGTTAACCACTCCAGCCGTCACCCGTCATCGTCGGCCATCGCTCTCTAGTACATGTACAGTAATCTATGGCCATCACCATCGTGGATTTGACATTCACATTTATTTGTTTATATGTTTATAGGCAAAGGATATAGCCATACATCCCATGTGTATACAAAATTCTTTACAATAACAAACTGATGGATTACATCGTGAAATTTTTAAGAGACTTTGATCACACAGTTTAACAGAGCTGGATAGTTGATAACGATATAGTTGGGCCCTTATCATCCGAGTCATCTGGTCCTAAATATTTTTGTCTGTGTCGATTGTACTCGTTAAGCTAACGTTAAATTATTGCATTTTGTTCATGCCCTGTCCAAAATCCTTGAACGGCTGATATATAATCAGCTTAGTACATTTCCTTTATAATACCCACATTACGATAGTGGTTCAAACCGAGGTTCGTACCTCCTTCAGAGGGCCCTTGAATCACATCGAGTCCCCCCCCCCCCTTTCTAGCTAGAGGAATCTCACTTGGGAAGAGAACTGCAATTGGCAACGCGGTGCTTCGCACCGCCTCGCCTCCGGAATGCTCGTTGCACTCCATAGCTCGTTAGTCATCGTTAACAGGTCTATTTCGATAAGGCTCTAAAGGCCACAGAGCCAACAACGTACACTTTCAGAAAAAAATTTTTGTAATAATTCCTTTCTAATTTGTTTTTCTAGTTTTTTGATTCCGTAATACGCTCAAGTGACTTCCTATTCGTCTTCGCCGGAATGCTTATAACATACTGTCACATCTATATGATTTTCTATTTAATCCTTCCTATAATTCTCATCTTAATGATCACTTTAAATACCTTCATTATTCCAATTGAATAGTTTTGAGTACATCAACAAATTTCTTAAAGGTCGTTTACTATTTAAGAAGTTTTCCAATGGGAAATAACAACCCCTTAATCCAAACTGCTGCTGAGAATTTTTTCTCAGAAGCAGTTTGGATTAAGAGGTTGACTGTGCGTTAAGCTCAACGGATCGGAGAGCACGTAAAGGTTAGGTCGCGTTCCTGATCTCTCTCCTATTGTCTCGGATTGTCTTCACATTGTACTATCAGATAGAAAACTGTGCTTGCACACACAATAGCTATCGCATAATAACATAGACTTATTTTGAGTCTTTGAGTATTTAAATATTTACGATATTCTGTTTGCTATTAATTTCGTTCTAACGATTACTTATGTTACTTCATACCTCAAACCAATTAATTATTTTGTGGTTTTGTCGGAAACTTGACCGTCAGTGCATTGTTGCTCCTTAATATCGTTCAAATAATGGTTTGGAAGGTAGTTTGATTCGTAAATGTCTACGCATGTTAACTATTAGAGGAAATGATATTATAAATGCTTCATTGGTTCTACATACTCTAGGTCTTTATCCACCCGATCGGCTTGGGATACTATCTTCATAAACTGTCCGCTAGGTGAAACTGTCGCCAAAATCTCTAAAAATTCTCGCAATGTGACGCATCAGTATAATGAGAAAAAAAATAGTGAATAAACATTGGACTAAGCTGTATGGTATATAAGACCTTTGCCTGCATTAAGTAGCAAATCACAGCAACATCTCTATGGCAACAAAAACAACAAATTTTAGTGATGCGACTCGAGTATATTTTTACCGAGGAGTCATTCAGATCATATAACAATTTCACTCGTATACCACTCGAGTAATCATATGACTCCGTTTCAACCTTTTACAACATAACTGACTACAGGAGCTTTTATATGAATATTACTTTATTCTATACTAATTATGTTGTCTTAATATTTATATTAGTAACTTGATCTCCTATTTTACACCTTTTGTGATGGAATTATCTATAAATGTATGGGTTCATCCCTGATGTACAAACTATTTAATACAAAAAAAATCACGATTACTGATGATATCACGTAACATACATATAAAAAATAAAGGAAAAAGCACATACAAATATTACATGTATTAAAGTAAGGTGAAATTGAGAACCTCCACTTTTTTGAAGATGACACATAACCAAAACTAGGGCCGATGCAGATGCAAAGGTAGACCTTTTGCTAGCATCGTATACGGAGCGGAGTGAAAATCTAAAGTCATAACTATCTTTATTTCAACAAAAGATTCAATTAAATGGTGTGACATTGCGCAGGTGTAAATTAGCGAATTGATTAGATAGTAAAAGAAAAAAATTCCAATTCGGATTTTTATTCTTTAGAAACCTTGTCCGCGTTGAGCTACAAATATTTCCGAAAAAAATATGTAAATTAGCCTCTGGGTTACGGAAATAGATTTCAAAAAATCGTTTTCTTGCGCCATGGGAGCTCCGTTCGCTTCGCTCCAATTAAATACTATTACAATGTTTATTTTATTTACCTTTTCCAGCTACGGTAACTATTTAGCTCGATACAATCAGACGACAACACCCTAAAAAGTAATCTATCGAACTGGCATACCTTCGACTTAACTAACGAACTCGAGTTAGTATTTTTTCTCTCGAATACGAATTTTTTGACGACCCGAGTCACATCACTGTGTTATTGTAATTTTTTCGATACATATTTATGAAATAGAGAATATCTTCTTGTTATTCATTGTATCGAAGTTAGAAAATAAAATAATATTATTTTTAGATAAAATAACAAAATATGAATTTAGCATTGAGACAAGTTCTAAGTGTACGGACTTTTAGGTTATGTGAAAGGCTTTCACCAAAAATTTTCCTAACTCCTGTAACCTCAACATGTCCTATTATACAACATCGAAACTACTGCGAAGATCGAACGGAGTCCAGAAAACTGCCACAGTTGATGGAGTTCCCTCCAATCGTATGGCCATCTTTTTTTAAATACATAAAAAACTGGATGTTTGCTAACTTTATCATCAGACCTTATTTTGATCCGGAATTTAATCTTAATGAGTTTATTGAAGCATCCAAGCACGCAGTTCAGGTTAGTGTATGTTGAATATTCTTTCCAAAATTTATTAATTGCTACATTTTTCTATAAAATAAGGATGACAAACGAGAACAATTGATGTAAAGTGGACAAAGACACTATTCCCAATTGAGATTCAATATGTAGATGTGCTGTCTTCTGTTGACTAAGATGGAATGCCTCATAAGGTACCAGTAAAGAGGGTTTTTGGTTCTTTACACATACTTTATAGAACACAGCAGAATTAGGCTGCTGTTTATGCTGGTGTTCAGTGTGTTTGGTACTTCCTTGTCACCTTAACCCATTTACTAATTTGGCTCTACCAACTTAATGCTATAATATGCTACTTTTCAATATTATAGCATTAAGATGGTATACAATAAGGGTTTAGAAAAGGGACTTTTTGCATTTTATTGCACAGCCATGGTAAGTGATATTTTGCTGCAGGTCTTGAAATCAAACCCGGTTTAAGTCAACATACAGAATATTGATTTCCAGGAATGGTTGTGTTGTAATTGTCTCCTCCAACTTTATGTGTTCCATCTATTCCATGAATTAGTTGTTAAGCATATCTAAATACTTTATTGTAGTATAGTATAGCTCTACTTATTTATTAACTAGTCAACTAGATATAATTTTTTTAAGTAAAATGCGAGTCAGCACACAATCCACCTGATAATAAGTTGATGCTGTGGCCCATAGACATCTACATTTATCCTCAAATAAAATTTAAAATGCAGATGCACTGTCATTCCTTAGGACTAAGATGACATGCCTCGTTTCGAGTAAAAAGGGTTTCTGGACACTCACTATACAAAACACAGCAGTCTTAAGCTGCTATTTTACGCTGGTATTCTGTGAGACCAAGATCGTACCCCAGTCGAGTCAACCCATTCTTGCTACAACTAATATAGCTGCATCGTGGCTCTACCACATACAGTTATGTGATGATATTACTCCTTCTCAATATGTCAATGGCATCTACACATCGTACATCCTGCAGTCATCTAAAACGGCTCTAGCAACTAAATAATCTCAGTATCTGTTTCAAAGTACTCACATCCGAGTCATGCTCTATATGTACACCCATCCACAGTGTCTATCTTTCAAGTTATATAGTAGTGTAAATTAAAAAGCCTATTTACAGCAGAGACTAAGCAATGGCTCAATGACAAAAAAGAAGAAGAGAGAAATTACCAGCATCGGTATTTTTGTAGTGGGATCTGGATATAATTGTAGTGAAGTACTGGCTTAAAGTAATTAAAATAATAAAAAAAGTTTAGGATTTTTTTTTGCCAACAATTACTAAGATCTCTTATTAGGTTGTTTCAGAATGCCTACAAAAGAGTGATTTCAAAACATTGGAAGGGCTAGTTGAAAAGGATGCTATTACTGCACTTAAAAACGCTGTATCAAAGCTATCGGTATCTCAAAGACAGTTGTTGCCTGTCAATAAAGAGGATATTTTTTATGCTTTTCCTTATCAGGTAAGTTGATGTTAAAAAATGAAACTATTGTTAGCCATATCATTTAGTTCTACAATACGAAAAATTATCAACCCATCCATCCATTACAACCTATAAAAATCTGCTGAACATTGGCTCCTTGAATAGATTGTCTTACAGGGGTGAGTTTACCATAGCATAGTTGCCACACTTGGCATGTGTTGGCGAGCACAGTTTTTTACTACTTTAAGTTTCAGTTATTATCATGAAGACACTGCTGCTTACCACCTGTTTTAGTGCTCTGTCTTCTCATACTACACCCACTATGGGAAAAATTATACCAATCTATTATTTGAAGACTGATGATGGATATATGGTAACTGGAGTACTGTACTGTACTGAATTTTACTTACTTACTTTACTTGAAAACGATTAATATTTTTTTAAATAATCCAATTATAACAATAACATTCTTCCCATTTTCAGGTAGGTGTAATGTTCGATGACTCAGATAAGCGTTGGGTAGAGATAACAATGTGCTATCATGTTTTAAAGGGACTGAAACAAATGCAAGAGACAGGTGAACTGCCCCCCATTTCATTAGGGTAAGTTATTGATGGGTTTCACTTACATTAACTCTGTCTGATATTCTAGTTATAACATATGATCTAGGTATAAAATATGATGTCTGATATTATAGTTGTACTATGTGTTTGCATATAGTAATATATGCAAACACATAGTACAAACAAATTTCAACCCCAATTGTTGGAAAAAAATAGCTCAGGTAAGAAATGATGTGTACAGCTTCCAACTTTTAAACATGGTAGGTGGGATATTTGCCATAGTTGCCATGCTTGGCAAGTGGGTTGGCAATTGCAGTTTTTATTTTTCATTATTAGGAAAACTCTTCTGCTCATCTTCTGATTTGTCTCCCTCTATCGCCTCTTACGACACCCACAGGATGATATGTGTTGGTGGATTATGCAACACTAATACATTTTTAAAACTTACCGCCATACCTGAATTTACTCCCGTATTGTGGAGGCTACTTAATGATATTTTTTTTTACTTTATATATATCTATTATAAATCAGTGCTTAACCACAATCCCACCTGGTGGTAAAGTTACAGCCTATATACGTCCCACTGCTGAGCACAGGCCTCCTCTCATTTCTGAGAGGGTTTTAGGGCAAGGA
>DWHP01009366.1:0-10227 GCA_018247895.1 Parnassius honrathi | reverse complement strand
GGCATTCCATCTTAGTCCTCACGGGTGACAACGCATCTGCATTTTAATTCGTAATTGAAGATAGATGTAGACGCCTACGGGTCACAGCAACCACTTACCATCAGGTAGACTGTGTGCTCGTTTGTGACCCTGTCCTATAAAAAAAAACCACAAAGGAAGTGGACCTGCCGCAGTCCCGATAATACTACAAAAAATGAGATTGACTTCATCATGACGGACAAAAGGCACATATTCCGAGATGTCTTAGTGTTAAAAAAATTCAATTCCGGAAGCGATCGCCGACTTGTTCGAGGCACTCTGAATATCGATTTTACGCTTGAAAGTTTCTGATTGGTGAAGTCTACGATTCGACCAAATCTGTTTCAAACCGTAACTGGCTCCCAACGCTTCCATCTAGAACTTAAAAACCGATTCGATGCCCTGAGACACACTTTGGATATTGACGAAGACCTTAACAGGTTGATTAAGATCTTAAGGGATGAGGGCAACAGGTTTTGTGGCAAGCAATATACGGGCAGGAAGTCGAAGTTCTCAGATGGGACACTTCAGCTTATGAAAAGAATTCGTGAGTTAACAACTGCATCACCATCGGGACAGGTGACACTAACCAAGCTTGTGAGGAAAGCTGCGAGGCGGGACCTGCGTCACACTAATGCAATTAATATACAAGCGGCAATAGAGCGAAACGAAGGATCCAAAATCTTTGTTCGAGAGCTTGGAAGAAGTCACATCGCAAAACTCCAGACGCATGATAGCAACGTCCTCACGTCAAAGCCTGAGGTTCTCTCTGAGATCGAACACTATTATGGCAAACTATATGCCTCACATAAGCCACAACCTGACCCTAAATGCGATGATCCCAGAGCCACGCTGACCCGCCACTATACAGACGAGCTGCCAGAAATCTGCCTTGGGGAGATTGAGGTGGCCCTCGGTCAAATTAAAAAAGGAAAAGCCCCTGGAGAAGATGGAGTTACAACAGAGCTCTTAAAGGCTGGGAGTCAACTCTTGCTAAAAGAGCTCTGTCGAGTTTTTAACTGCATCTTACGAGATGGGAGAACTCCAAAAGCGTGGAGCAAAAGTACTGCAGTCTTGTTTCACAAGAATGGTGACAAGACTACGCTAAAATATTATCGACCCATCTCGCTTCTGAGCCACGTCTATAAGCTGTTTTCGAGGGTCATCACAAATCGACTCGCGCAAAGACTCGACGACTTTCAGCCTGCGGAACAGGCTGTGTTTCGAGGAGGATTTGGCGCTATAGACCACATTCACACAGTGCGGCAAATAAAACAGAAGACAACAGAGTATAATCAGCCCCTGTGTCTTGCATTTGTGGACTATGAGAAAGCCTTTGACTGCATTGAAACTCGGGCTGTTCTAGATTCCTTGCAGCGGTGCCAAATTGACTGGCGGTACATCGAAGTGCTGAGATGCCTTTACAATACCAGTACAGAACAGTTAAACAAAACCAATCCAGTAGCATCACGGAGTGAGACAGGGGGATGTTATATCCTCTAAACTGTTTGCAAATGCACTGGAAGATGTTTTTAAGACGCTAGACTGGAAAGAACGCGGTATTAACGTAAACGGTGAGTACATCTCACACTTACGCTTTGCTGACGATATCGTCGTCATGGCAGAATCGCTGCGGGAACTTCAGGACATGCTGAACACACTAAATGAATCCTCCCAACGTGTTGGTCTGTGCATGAATCTGAACAAGACAAAAGTTATGTTCAACGATTACATTATGCCAGTTCCAATAACTTTTGATGGTGAAATTCTCGAAGCTGTCCAGGAATATACCTACCTCGGGCCGATATTGCAACTAGGTAAGAATAACTTCGAGAAGGAAGCCGATCGGAGGATTCAGTTGGGCTGGGCAGCATTTAGAAAGCTCCGTCGGGTTTTCCAGTGTACCAGTGCGTTCTGCCCGTACTCACTTATGGTGCCGAAACGTGGACACTGACGATACGTCTGCTCCAAAATCTTAAAGTCGCTCGGCGAGCAATGGGAAGAGCTGTTCTCGGAGTTTCTCTGGTAGACAAAAAAATGAAGAAATCCGCCGGAGAACCAAGGTTACTGACATAGCTTTCCGTGTTTGTAAGCTGAAGTGGTAATGGGCTGGTCGTGTCTGTCGCAGAAGTGACAACCGGTGGAGTAGACGTGTTATGGAGTGGAGACCGCGTCCAGGCGAACGTAGTGTGGGACGCTCCCTGACCAGATGGAGCGACGATCTGCGCAAGGTGGCTGGTAGAAACCGGATGCGTGTAGCCGAAGGTCGGGCTAAGTGGCGCGCCTTGGGAGAGGCCTATATCTAGCAGTGGACTGCCGCAGGCTGATGATTATGATGATGATTTTTTTACCATCTGGAAAAATTAGGTGTAAAAGGTGAACTGAATTATTATTGTTAATGTAAAATACAAATAAAATTGTATTGACTTTAATTGAAATGCAATTTATACATTTAATGTAAATGTTATTTGCAGGGGTCTGTACATTGTATGAGTTTGGGACAAAAATTATTGAGAGGGATTAAAAATATAAAATAAGGCATTCCATCTTAATCTTCAGGAGTGACGACGCATCAGCATTTTGACCCTTGACCAAAAATAGATCTTATCATTAGATGGGCAGTGTGTGTCGTTTTTAAAACTTGAAAGTTATGAGGTTCAAACTATGTGTATTAAAACCTAGTACATATTATGTCATTTAATTGCTTGACTAAATATTTTTGCCTTTCTTAATGCTCAATATAACAGTTATAATAGAGCGATTTCGCTGGGCCCAGCGGTTCAAGTACTCGATACTTTATTACTATAAAACAGATTTTAAACGAGAACACGAACGGAGAACATGCACTTTCATCAAATTTCAATGTAGTCATCCTCATAATTTAGGACCATTAGGAGCATTAGAGCTCAATAAAGATAGCAGTGAAAAGTCAGCAGAAACCTTAAAATTATATCCAGAAATTTGTTGTTAATTAGTCACCCAAATCGCAATTTTGTTGCTCCGATAGGTTTTACATGCTAACTTTACAGAAGATTTATAGACAACAGACGACAGATATTTTGTTGATAAACGGTAATATCTATAAGCAGCAAGTCATAGAGAACCAGCAACAAAATAATATAATAAGTTAGTCATTTTTTGTGTTCATGCTAAATTTACGGGAGATTTTTAGAAAAAAAATCTGCCGCCGCTCATTAAGCGTTCATACATCACCTGAGGATGCCTCGTGTAGAGGCGATACACGTGTCACATTATCCAGGGTGCTGTGTCTATCCTAGTGCTCTTCAAGCTAGGTGAGATACATCATTCTGTTTTATTGCGCGCAACTAAGCAAATTGATTTTGACACATTCAAATTAAAACTTCTATAAAAGAAAAACAAATCAAAAACTTCTATAAAACCGATCGAACGAACATGTGTTACAGTTCAAACAACTTGCTAACGCTTATATTCTAAATTCATCATAGTTTATTGAGTTTTAAACTTACTTCTTGTAATAAAGTCTATCGTAAAATACACGATAGTCGCGATACATAAAAGGTTTTAAGGTTTAAAATTACTACCAAATTTGATTTTATCAATTTTAGGGGTTTATTGCACAAATGAGTAACAACAAGTGTTGGTTTCTTATATTTACGCGAACACTACACATTGAAATAATACTAGTTTTTCCGGATTTTATCGCGTATATTTATTTTTTTAAATACCCGACGTTTCGAGAGCTTTACAGCACCCGTGGTCACGGGGGGGGACTCCTTGAAGTTAAATATACGCGATAAATCCGTAAAAAACTAGTATTATTTCAAACAAGTGTTGGATTGTAGACACGAATTGGCTGAGGTAGGATTTTCCATTCGTCGGGATGCCGTAATTTGTAGAAGATATTACCCTTTTCATACAGAAGAGCTCGTACGTCATTAACAGTCTGACCCCCGGCTTTTTTGCCTGGACGTATGGAATCTTGGCAAACGTCATCCTCATAATTCGTAAAGAAAGTATAATCAAAACGATGAGCATGATATGCTTACTTAGGTCTTGCTTCTCTCATGCGACTGGTGTAATCATTTCGTGTGTAGATTGGAGGACAAACTTTTTCTCCAAGCTTTAGTGGACACTGTCTTGCGTCATTGTATGTCTTTTACTAAAATGATCAGTTCAATCTCCATGCTGTTCTTAACTTTAGTATAGCTGATGATAGTACTTTATTTCTGTTCTGGTAAGAACACTCATCTGCGATAGTTATATTGTTTTTAGTTTAATTGACTCTTAATGAAATTGATTAAACAGCTTGTTTTGCTATTAGCCGTAAGACCTTCATTTCCTTCGTGCTAAACACACATGTGTACCTCTATGTAATATACTCAGTGGCGTAGCGTGGATTTTGCCGATTTTAAATATTACTTTCACACAAGTTTATTAACTTAACACTAGGTACATACAACAATAAATAATAAAAACAAGTATTCAAGTATTTGTTTGCCTATTTAGTGTAGATATGGATTTTAAATTATGCATAGAACCTACTTATCACTTTGAGAGGTATTGCAAAAAAGTATAACTGGAGAAGAGAGCTTAATTTATTAAAATTAAAAGAAATAACAAATTATTTTTAGTTATTGCTTAAGTTCATATTCTTATTACATGCTCTCTGAGAACAGGATCGTACTTTGGATTCATTATTCGTACTTTACACTACACATGAACACTTCAAAGTCTTACTACGAATTATATTGTGTCGTAGTTCAATTACATGTAACGTCTTCGCATGATGAAAATAAGAATTTTTATTGTTTTGTCTGAGATTTTGAGTGAGATTGAGAAGTTCTATGGGCAGCTGTCATCTTTGGAGCCATACGTAAGTGTGAAAAACAATCTGTGAACAAGTCGTATTCAACATTATACCGTTGATATCGCGGTCCTCAGTCTAAACGAAATAAGAATAGCTCTTTATCACTTTAAAAACGCCGAGGCCCCAGGTGAAGATAAAATACATCGGAACTTCTGAGAGCGAGTGGAAAACCAGTACTTGAAGTCTTTCACAATCTCTTTGATTCCATCTTCCATGGTGGCAATACTCTGGTGACGTGGAGCAGAAGTGCAGTAGTCTTGTTCTTCAAGAAAGGCGACAACGCTCTCTTGAAAAACTACCAACTGATTTTCATTCCGAGCCGCGTCTACGTGCTGTTTTTAGAGTCATTACTAATCGTCTTACATGCAGACTCGATGACTTCCAATCTCCCGAACAAGCCGGTTTCTGTAAAGGCTTTAGCACAATAGACCACATAGATATCCTTCGGAAATTTTTTTGAAGACTGAAGAGTACAATATGCCACATTGTCTTGCGTATGTAGACTATGAGACAACCTTTGATTTCCTCGAAAACTTAGACAAAACAAAATTCATGTGAAACGTCCATGTCATACTTTGCCGATAGTAGTTGGGAGCAGTAAGCTCGAAGTTGTTGATGGGTATGTTTATCTGGGGCAAATATTCCGACTACGTAAGTCCAATCCTATCCGTAGTAGAACCAGAGTAACCGACACAGCCCAACGGATTAGTCAGCTGAAGTGACAATGGGCCGGACATATAACTCGAAGAACCGACAACCGATGGGGAAAACAGGTTCTCGAGTTGCGTCTTCGTGCCGGTAGGCAAAGTATTGGGCGACCCCCCTCCACCCTTCCACTAGATGGAGTGACGACTTTGTAAGACACGCAGCAAGTCGATGAATGTAGGTGGCTCAGGACCGTGCTTTGTGGCATTCCAAGGTCTATGTCAGGGATGGACTTGTAAAAGGCTGTAATTATGATGATGATGATGAGCATGGCTTTGTTTGCTTGAATAACTGAGTACTTGCTGTCGCTTGTTCGTACTTTTGCATTCAGGAAAACACGGTGCTGTCGCTGCGCCGGCCAGCCGGGTACCGCGCCGGACGATTGTCGCCAACTTCGGTAACATTTGACTTCACTCGCCTCCCCTCTTTCGCACCCTTGCGTCACGTTGTTGAACAATCTGTTCTCCTTTGTATTATAAAACTGACGATTAAATATAAAAAGTTGCCGATTCCCGTTATTTGGACTTATTTATGACATTTGTGGATACAACAAAATACTTCTTATTGTTTGTTTATTAATAAAAAACTTTTTAATTAATAATTAAGCATAAATATATAGATATTTATTACATAGAAAAGTATTTTCAAAGTTTACGAAACTTTACAAAGCGCAAGTTTGGTCTCACATCTCAGCTCTGGGCTTGGGCAACCCAGTACCAGCTCCTCCCACTTGACCTCATCCAGGGCAGAGCGATTCAGATCGTCGACGACCGAATGCTTTCTGATCGGCTCGATTCACTGGCGCTGCGCAGGGATGTTGCATTCCTTTGCGTTAACATTTAAATTTAACATTTTTGATTTAATTGTAAAATGTATGTTGTTAGTACATATATGTGCGTAAGTGAGTGTGTATATACATGTTTGTGTGTGTCTTTACATATGTGTGTGTGTGAGTGTGTATGTGTGTGTGTGTTCATGTATATGTGCACGTGGTGTGTGAATGAGTGTATGTATGTGTGTATACGAGCTCGTGTCTGTGTGTGAGAATGCATGTGTATTGTGTTGGTTACCTGTATGCCCTACGGATAAGGTTATCGGGATCGGTATGAATATTCCGCATACAGGAACAAACAATATTCGAACCAAAATTTTAACAAATTTTTATCAAATGGTTTTCAACATCTTCATAGTTAAGTGAATCCAATAATTCTATCAAAGTTTTCCTGCAAGTGTAAGATTTTGTTGTATATATAAGCAGACTGCCTACTATATTGTCTTCTAGCGAACACAGTACGTGCGGCAGTGACGGGTGCAACGACATTCCTCTTTCTTTTATGACTCAGGTCGACATAAGGTAGAGATTTGTGGCACGTTAAGATGAAACTCAGAATATAGAGTTTTCGGACTGTGAGTAGGCCACTCATTCTATATAGTGTATCAGTGGGAAAACAATTAGGTTTGGAGTAGATGACTTTGATAAGTGATCTCTAAGCTCCTTCGAGTGCAAGGAAGTGGGTTTTTTCAGCTCCTCCCCAAATCGAGATACAGTAGGCGAGCACCGACTGGACCAGGGCCACATAGATTCGGTTTTTAAGTTTGTTACACATGACCTGCCGTAGTTATTTGAATACCCATATGAGTTTCCTAGTGCGGTTTGTTAAAAGCTCCAAATGTGAGCGCCAGCTAAGTCTTTGGTCCAGCAGTATACCTAGCTGTATTTAGTTTGGCTAACTTTTTCAATGATAGGATAGTCGCAAATCAGGTTACCATGGTTAGAGCAAGTGTGAATTTTTATGGCAAAGTTATGGTTAGGTTGTGATTTATTAGAAGGAGTGAAGCAGATGTAGTTTGTTTTCGGAGTGTTCAAGGTAAGAAGATTGTCTCTAAGCCAGTTATAGACGTTAATTAATCCCCTCTCAGTACTTTCTTGGACAGTATCCCAGGTGCTACCGGTAAAAACAAGTGCAGTGTCATCCGCGTAGGAGTATATCCTGCACCCGACGTCCCTTAGATTACATAGATCATTTATGTATATTAAAAAGAGAGTCGTGCCCGGGACGCTACCCTGCGGGACTCCAAAACTAGTAGTGACTTTATCACTGTGTATATTATTTATTTTTACTTCCTGAGTTCTTTCATGTAGGTAACTTTTAAAAAGCATGAGTGAAGCATCCCTAATACCTATGCATTATAGCCCGTATATAATAATAGGCACGGAGACGGTGTCAAAAGCCTTTTTCAAGTCCAAAAAGATAATAAAACATTTGCTGCCGTTGTCCACTTTACCAACTATAGTAGAAGTGAGATCAAGAACAGCATCTTGAGTTGAAAGACCCTTTCTGAAATCATATTGAGATTGGACAGTAATTTATATTTATTTAGGAAATCAACCAATCTATTTTTGAGCAACTTTTCAATTGATGGAGGTGAGGACAGAGATAGGTCTATAGTTGCTTACATCCTCTCTGTCCCTGCTCTTATGCACAGGGGTTACTATAGACATATTTAAGGCGCTGGGAAAGACACCAGTACTAAAGCAAAGGTTTGCGAGGTTACGTATATACGGTACAACAAAGGCTCTAGCGTGCTTTAAAAAACCAGTGCTGATACCATCCCATCCAGGTGAGCTCTCTGAGTTCACACTCATCAGGATGCGCTTAACTTCTTTGTCGTCAGTGTTTAGCAGGACGAAGGATGAGGTCTGTATATAATTAGTGAGTGAATTAGACTAATACACTACTTCTTTTACCTGAACGTGTAGCAATTGTTTCAGCTAAGCTAGCACCTATACACGCAACGTAGTTGTTGACATAGTTCACTGAATCTAATGGTAGCGGTTTTAAGTTAATAAGGGCTACATTATTTGACTTACGTGGTTTGTACCGAGTGATCTCATTAGCTGTTGTCCGGAATTTACAGGGGTTATTAGGAGATTTTTAATAAGTTCTCCATGATGCTGTCGTTTAGGTTTTTAAATAAGGTTGGTCGAAACGTCTGTAAGTTATCTTTTAAAATTGTATTGTGGGGGTCATTTTCTACCTTTTGTTGCAATTTATTTCTTAGCATTATATGCCTCGGAGCTCCGGTCGTTATCCAGGGTTTTAATATCCTTTTATTATTAGAAGAGTGGGTTAATTTAGAGTTTTGTTGGATAGCAGCCTTAATTATATTAATAAAGTGGTTGGCAAATTCTTTAGGGCTATTTGACGTTTCTGAAAGTTGAAACTTTGTGGGTCGATGTTTAAGATAACTGAAGCAACACAAGATTGTGATCTGTGACCGTCGTGTTAAGAACGGCAATAAAAGCTGCAATGAGGTTGACTTCAAGTTTAATCATTACGTGGTCAAGGCAGGATCTCTTTCTCGTAGGTAGAGTGTGACCAGGCAATAGGTCATGCAAGGTTAATACGTTGTATTTTATCTGAGTTTAAATTTAGGAGATTGTTAAAAAGCCAATTCAATACTATGTTAAAGCTCTGCTGATCGTATTTATAAACCTCATCACATGATTTATGATACACTCAGCCAACGTGTAACTGAATCGACTCATTTCACCGATCGTAGTCAAACCTTAATAGATATACATAGTTTGTACAGACATCCAGCAATACGATATTTTAGTTAATCACATACCTGATCTGAGTAGCCATGCATTAATTTGTTGTGAAATTAATTTCAAAAAGCCCAAACAAAAACCACTTATAATATCACGCAGAGACTTACATTCCATTGATGTCGAACAGTTTGAATTAGATCTAAAGTCGATGAACTGGGAAACCATCAACACCCTGAATAACGTTAATGATATGGTATCTCTTTTTAATACAATGATGTAAAACATATTTGATATTCATGCGCCTCTTTGCACAAAAACTGTATGATATTTACAATATCCCAAGATCACGTTTATACGTGATCTAGGGATATTGTAATATTATTATAATAATAGGGATTTTTTATATTATTATAAAAAAATTATGAAATTCCGGGATGAAGCTGGATTAGTAGCACGTAAATCTGATTCAGAGATACATAAGAGCTATTATACGGAACTAAAAAAATACTGTACTGAGGCGCTTCGCAAAGAAGAACAGGCATACTATGACTACTACATCAACAATACTCAAAGAGATCCTAAAGCCATACGGTCACACATAAAAAAATGTAAGGTTAGAAAATAAGCCAGAACTACCGTATCATATTTTTAAGGATCCCAATTTAATTAATACCAGCTTTTTAAATGTTCCCGGACATGATCAAATACTTACATCTGACACGTCTGTCTTTGAATCTCATATAAAAGTTTCAAGTAATTTTAAGCTAAATACAGTACAGGAAATTTATAATTTAAAATATAGTACAGTCATTAAAATCGAATGCGTTCGGTATAGATGGCATATCCCTTAATATGCTCAAAATGTCAATACCCAACACAATATCTATTATAACAAATATAATTAACAAATCTATGGAAACCCATACATATCCCACTGAATGGCAACACGCATCGGTCAGACCCATTCCTAAAAACGCAAATCCAACTAACATGAAGGACATCAGCCCGATCAGCATATTGCCCTGTGTGTCAAAGATTTTAGAGAAGGTTGTGGCCGAGCAGCTAAGAAAGTATTTGGAAACAAATGCAATACTCCCTA
>DWHP01009365.1:0-10228 GCA_018247895.1 Parnassius honrathi | reverse complement strand
TAATTTTCATATTGCCAAGTGATAATGATAAACAAATATTTGTACGCCTTTGTAGGCAAAACATAGTGTTACTTATCATATATTTTCCACCAAGTTTGTAACTTTTACCTATGTTTCACAAATAAATTATTTGATTTGATTTGATTTGAAGACTCTTCAGTCCCGACAGCCTGTTCCATATCTTCACCCTCTGACTTTAAAATGGACGGCGCGTCAGAAATATTGCTACTACATTCTTCCACTCTTGAATCGATATCAGATAGGCGACGGATTAAAAATGAATTGAAGTGGCGTTTAAGCGACGTAAGAAAGCCAAAATGAAATTCGCTCGCTAAATAAAATTAAACTATCTAGTTCATACGAGTGGCGAGTTTAGTTGGGGATGGCAGGAGACGCGCGGGAGAGCAACACTTCGAACTTGATTCACCGAAAAATAAACCTAATTTATGTAAGTTAATTGCTAATTTGCTACTTTACTCACTGATTGAGATTTCATACTTAACTCGCCAGGTTTACTCACTACAGTACTAACGAAGTATAAATCAGCCTGAAGAGATCCACAGCGTAGGTGTGGACAGTGATAGGCTCATTTCTCTTGCAAAACTGATGCGAAAATAAAGTACGCACTTTGCCAAACAACGGACATACTCGTAATATTGTTCAGGATCCGAAGCAGTATACGAGTACACTCGTACATGGGTTTTTATATGGATGGCAATTGACATGGTGGAAACAATGTACTCATAGTTGACAGGCAATGTGTTAAGTTCTAAACATTTAGGTACTTTAAGTCTTTAGAAGCGAAGCTTTTAACGCACGTTAAGAATGGAGACCTAAGATACGTGAAACGTCACAAAGTGTGGATGGAAGTTACAACGCAGGCAGAGCGTATTTTGCACGTTTTGCAAAAATTCACTCTACCTCCGTTGCAACACAATATGCAATGTGAGCGAGACAGAATAATAGTAAATGGCACTGCGGTTGGACTACCAATAAAACTGTTCCTAAATATTTTAATAAAATAGTTACTGGTTACGCGGAAATGATTCGTGTATTTATAATTTCGTTCGAGGGTATATTTGTCAAGTGTTTATCCTTCCTTTGACCTCATGTCCCTTCAGTACACACTGAAAGGAGAAAGGGAGGGGGTCTAGAAGGTGACGCAATTTTTTCGACAAATGAAACGCGCGCCTCACCGAGATGAGGTGGTGGGAAAGCCGATCCAATAAAGGTTCGCGCGCCGCCCTCGAGCGGCCTCTTGCTTCTCTTGCCGCGCACCGCTAGTTTCGACCGCATCCCCTGGGGCACTCGCGCCCCAGAAGTAACCGCCTCACATAGTGTGAGAATTCGTCGCGCACCGCTCTTGTCTTCGCGCTGCTAGTCTGAACAGCACCACCTGGGGTAGTTGCGCCCCAGAAGAAACCGCCTCACGTCGCGCCAGCTCCTTCTTCAACTCACCACCGCAAGAGAAGCGTCGTCCGCAACATCGGTATCACACCCCGGTAAGTGTGATTCCTTTAATTTTGCTCCTACTTGAGCCTTTTGTTTGTTAGCTAACCCGCCCCATTTTCTTTCTCCGTATCGGCTCAAGTAGAACTCCTTCCCAACCTTGGCGAAGCAATAGACTTGGAAGAGCGAGTGCATAGTCCAAGGTTGTCGCGTGCCACGTCCGCCATTTTGTTGAAGCATAAGAAGCTATCTGCGTAAACAGTCCACCTAGTATAACATCTCGCACAACACGGTCAAGGCACGACCTGGGAATCGAACTCGGGAACCCCTAGGCCCGTCGCTCAACCATATATAATTTTTTAACCTGCCGTGGCTGAACCCAGTTCCGAATGATATGTAAAACATGGCGGTTGATTTCTGCTTGGACTTCATGACCTCTAGCATTTGTCAATGAACGACCACATATTAGGCATATGTTGTGTTGACTCACAGTAAGAGTAGAATCTTGTAAGTCTTCTGCTATTGCACTTCTCTCAGATATCACAATGTGTGACATGCTTCACAAATATAGTCCGTTGAAATAGCCTGTAATATTAAAAATATTATTACGAGCGATTCATTGGCTTTAAGTAATAAAAAGAAATGTTTCTTCTTTTGCATCAAGCTGAACACTTACCACTCTTGGTGTAATCTTTCGTTGTACTTGTAACAGAATTGCATTATCTTCTAAAATATATCGTCTCATTCTTATCAAATTTATATTACAGTTTATGCATCTCAACGGGTACACTTGACGCCGCAGTAGCTCTTGATGATGACGGCAAAGAGTAATGTTTCGCAGCTCTTTCGGCCCTTTGCCAGCAAGGATGAAAAATTAAATGTGATACACGAACCTAAAATCAAATAAAAATTATTATATAAAAATTGACAAATAATTAATATAGATCTGAGTACCTATAATAATAAAAATATAATACAGTATTTGAATAAAAATATACATGCCTGCAATGGTAGAAGTCTTTCAAAGATGATGTTTCTGATATTCACATGTTATCGAGTATCACTCCTCAATGCGATTAATTGATGTGATCGAGTGCGAAGTGGTAACAACATATTACAAAGAGCAGAGTTCCTACCAGCTGAGCTCAAGTTTGTAATTGCTTGACCGGCTTCATTCCAACAAGTTGTGCATATTAAATCATGAAGTTGCACCAGGAATTTTAAGTTTATTAGTGAATAAATAAATAAAAACACATTAGATACCTAGATTAAGGTATAATCAGAACCTATTGTACGAAACAGAAAAAAATATACACCTTACTTCTGTCTGCTTTATTTAAAAGAAACAGTATCATAACTTACGGAAAGTGGAGCTGTCCATTGTTGTATACAGTGAAAAATCTGTTCTTCTTCCAGCACAATAGAGCCACTTGCTGAACCACAATTCACACAATATGTAGATTCTATCGTCAGTCCGTGAGTTATGAAAAGTTAAAGTCCGTGAATCAAGCCAGGTAGGTCGCTAAATACAGGTATCGATATACGTTGTTCAAGCCGAGTCGTAATTTATAAAAACTTATCGCATAACAAACCAGAGAGGACTTAGATTCCGAAAACAGTTGCAGAAATGATTTTTTTCAAACGAAAGGAAAACGATCGTACGTCTGACACCTACATCTGTCAACGTTATTTACATTTTTTTTGCGTGGCACAATGTTGATTGGCCAATGAGCGGACAATAGTATTGTTATTTTTAATGAATACGCACGATTTTATTGTATCCCAGTTCCTTGTGGCATACATTAGTCTTAGGTATATTTTAAGTTATTAACGTTTTCGTAATATATTTGAGTTTATGATAACTTTTGAAATATGTGTGTGAAAGTATTGTGCGATTGGCCAAATCACAGGAGTCCATAGACGCAGCAAATTAATAAAAAATACGTACAAAGCTTAAAATCTGAAAATTCTTTTTTATTTTGACTAAATAATTCAGAAGTGTCCGTTACTATGTAAGTTATCTAACGCATAATTAAGAATAAGAATTTTAATAATTGTCAAATTTATGTTGGTTCTTAGGCGAGTTTTAACAATGTCGTTTAGCATTTGTTGAATTGTTGAATTTCGCGAATATTTTGATTTCGAAATAATCATTGTTAATATTGATCGTGATATATTAAAACGTGTGCTTTCTATTCGATTATGTAAGAAATAAGCTTTATATAACAAATAATTCAAGAACATTAATGAAAATAAAATACTTAGAAAAAGCAGTTTGTAAAAATAAATATTATACCATAGATACATAATAAAAAACCGATAAACGTTTTGTTATTTAGTATTATCCTCCTATGTCAACCCTACCAAAACAGGTAAAAATTTTGACAGCGTTACAAGCTTAGCCTTTGTACGGTTTCTTTACTCATGTGCCGTGATTGACGACTTGTCGCTGGTGACGTGATTGATGTGTGTGCATGATCCTTTATTCGTAAAACATGTTTCTATTTCTCGTCTTGCACTATCCTAAACCGCTATTCCGTGCAATCTCTTCCCCCGGTCGAGCCGACCTATTCGTGTTAAATCGTCTTTATGGCATCTCATTTTGTAACGTGGTTCCATGCCTACAGGTACCATATTATACCAAAAAGAACATTATCCTTGGTCTATTACAATCCACTGCAAAAGTTGTGTAACATGTTAATATTTTAGAGAACGTCATAGCCACGGCCACTATTATTAGGTATTTACCTATGAAATTACCGTAAGTAATCGCCCATGCAATCAATGCATTTTTGCCAACGCAGTAGCAGTTTATTGATGCCCTTCTTGAAGCAATCAGCTGGACGGGAGGCAACAAATTCTTCAAAGGCATTTTATACCGGTCGGGTATTGAAATTTTTCTCGCCAAAAAGTTATCTAAATTCTGCAAAAGTGGAAATCTGTAGGTGCAAGGTCTGGTGAGTACGGCGAATGACGGATAGCTACCAACACCAGCTCTTGTAACTTTGAGATCGTCTGTTGTGCAGTATGAGATCATGCGTTTTCGTGTAAGAGCAGAGGGGACGAGCGATTGACTAAATTTTATTGAAGACGTGCGAGCTTCTGCATCTTTATGTTCGGTGTTTCACAGTACACATCTGCAGTAATGCTCATCGCGTTTGGTAAAAAGCTGTGATCGATCACATCGACGGCGATAGACAAAAACAAACGGTGACCATCACTTTTTAGGGGTAAGTTTTCGTTTATGCCATTGTTTGGGTGCCGAACCAGGATACAACCAACTTGCTGAGCGCTTGCGGTTGTCAAATAGAATCCATTTTTCGTTACAGGTAACAATGCGGTTCTAAATTCTTCGTTTGTGCCTCTTGAGCAGTCGTGTCGATTGTCGAGTTCGTGGGGCACCCATTTTGTCAAGCTTTTTTACCTTTCAAATTTGACGCAAATGGACGAACATTGTTTTGATGCAAATGTCGAAAGCTGCTGCTAATACAGCCATTGATTGAGTATCATCTGGTTCCACAATCGCCTTTAATTCGTCATTGTAGACCAAGTTTTCGGACGACTATGGGATTCATTTTTAGGTCGATATTGCCAGAACGGAAGCGAGCAAACGTGTGGTGCGTTCGTTTGTAGTATTCGCTCCGTAAACGTCGTTGATGTTGCGTGCCGCTTGCGCCGCGTTGCTGCCACGAAAATAGAAATATTCCATAATTTCTCCAATTTCTAACGTATCCATGCTGACGAAAAAGATTCAAATGCGATGAAACCATGACGCCAATCAATAAACAAATGACAAATTTTGAAAAAAGCATTCCGTGTTTTTTAAATGAAATTACATTGAAATAAGAATTCTTAGCCAAACAAAAATTATGTTGATTAGAAATGGGCAGTATTCCACAACGGCAATTGCATAGGTAAAGACCTATTATTTAATCTATGCCCCAGGTCTTGGCAGCGAGCGACACCGACGTCTCATCTCGTTGACGAGCATTTGCTCTCATATTGTCATATTTAATCGTAAGATATTTAAACACAACTTTGTGTACTTATGGTCACTTCAAATAAGAACAGTTAAAATATATATCTTAACTGTTCTTAAGGAGATTCCCGTACTGGGTAAGTTATGTAAATTATTTTTATATCTTTTAAGAAGGGTACGCAGAAATAGGCGCTTATTCTTTGCATTGCGTTTGAAATAATTTATTTAGTTGTAATATGTATTGTACAATAATATCTTAGCTATATTTGTGCTGTAAATTAATGTATGCTTTTCTTTGTGAATGTGTAGCTTGTAGAGTAATCTCCCGCCACCCATCTACTGGATTACTAGTAATTCAAGTTGCTATTGTTATAGTACTCTCATCTAGTTGGGCCTTTAATAAATATATAAAAGAGGATAAATAAGATAATTTTAAGTTAAATAATTTGTCTATACCTATGAAATAAAGTAAAAATTAATAAGTTAATTAATAAATAAAAGTATGATATTAGTAATGCTTAATGTAAACGATTATATGTCTGCCAGATGAATATGTACTTCAGGGTATTTGAACTCATGGCTCGGGATCAACTGTTTGATAAACTCCCGCTTAACCTGATTCACAATGACCATTTTTCATATTGTTTGCTGCTTAAATCGCTTAATTAGTAGTCGTTAAATTATTGTCTATATTTAATTTTAATTAAGAAAATTTATTTAAACATCCATCGGGTGAGTCGTATGCTCGTTCGCTTCCTGTCCTGCTTTTACCTGTATGAATTACATGCTTTTACCTGTATGAATTACGTGCTTTTACCTGTATGAATTACATGCTTTTACCTGTATGAATTACATGCTTTTACCTGTATGAATTACATGCTTTTACCTGTATGAATTACATTCTTTTACCTGTATGAATTACATGCTTTTACCTGTATGAATTACATACTTTTACCTGTATGAATTACATGCTTTTACCTGTATGATTTACATGCTTTTACCTGTATGAATCATATGCTTTTACCTGTATGAATTACGTGCTTTTACCTATATGAATTACATGCTTCTACCTGTATTTGTAAATCTTTATATTAGCTCTGCTCTGCGTAGTTGCCCAACTTTTGCTATTAGCGGTACGCAAATATTTCTGTTATATACTTTTACTAATACTTTGAATACATACATCTTCAGGACCTCCCTCCGGATTGATTTTGTGACCAAGAGATAGAAGACCCCTGAGCTCACTGGACAGCAGCTGTCAAGATCTAAGTACATTTGATGCACGGCATTATGAAGAGGCAGATTAAAAGCGCGGGAGAGTATTGTTTTGTGAAGGCAATTAGATCGAAATCAATAATAGTAACCGACCTTGGACCCGTTGATAAATAAAACCTTATTTTTTCTAAATATATATTGTTTTAGGAGGTCGAGTAGTGATCACTGCACAACAAAGATATTTAACTATTAAGCATAATATAAATGTTTCAAATATACAAAGTGTAATTTTTATAGCCCAGTTAGCACACTTAAATGAAAGTATGAGGAATGAACCTTAAACCTATATTGGTCAATGCTATGTAATAATCAATTTAAATTGATTTTTACGAATAAAGACTAATTATATTTAAATTAAAACGTAACAGTAGATCTCTCCATATTTTTCTTCAGCGCCATCCGTTTGTTAATCGCAATAACAGACACCTGGCATTGTAGCCGCTACATGCTATCATCGGCTTAGAAAGATACCATAATATATTCTTTACATAACTTTACGTTACTAGTGTAAAGAAATCTTTTGACAGTGTGTCACCTAACAAGGGTCATTATTTTCATAATATTTGAACTACATTTGTAGATAAACGGGCATCTGGGTACATCGAATCCCTTGACGAAGCTGGTACCAGACCTAAAAGGAGTACATCCAGACGATGCATTCTCCCGTGTCCCATACGAAAAAGGCTCACTCTTTCTACGTTACTTAGAAGACCTCGTAGGAGGACCTGGTAAGCTTAATCATTATATGCATTGTAGGTTAATGAAGAACTAGGACCAACCAACAAATTGACGAGGCTCGTTGTGGATTTAAAAGGAATCAACCCCGATGATGCTTTCTCAACCTGCCATATGAAAAGGGGTCTCTATTCCTTCGGTATCTTGAATATTTGGTTGGTGGACCTGGTGAGGCCAATTTTGAAACTAAGCTTGAAAAGTTGTATTTATTTTAGTAAACATTTAACTTACAATATAATCAAATAATTATTGTTAGTTAGAAATAAGTACTGTAAGTTGTAGTTCATATTTCTCTTACAATTTCCCTCATCAATGAATGAATAATGAAAAATGGAATGTTGTATATTTTTCAAATGCCACAATTTGATTGACGAATGGGGCTCTAGAGATTATCTCACGCTCAAAACTCGTGTGGTGTTCGTTTCGTGGAGATAATTAATTTGATTAACTAATGCGTCTGTGTTTGTGCGTAAACTTATGGCACTATTGCCATAGAATTAATAACAGTACTACATACAGTAGTTACACTTCTTTATGTTGACTGCTTGCCGACGATTAATAGCCTACATAATTATTATTAATTAGATAAATATCACACGCAAGTTAAATAAAACTTTATTGCTGCGCGCGAGTGTCCGTATTACTTTGCATCTTTTCCCCTTCCTACGTCACGTCAGTTCACTATTTTGTGTTATAATAACTTAAAATATATTAATTACAAAAGACAAGTATACGAGGGCGACACTGAAAGTTTTTAGAACTTGCCACTTGTAAACGATGTAATTAAAAAAAGTTCAAATGTTTATTTTTGTGTATGTATTTTATTAATTTGTCATTTGTTTACGATTTGGTGGCAAATTGAATATTGTCCGTGTCCACGAATTTAACGCGGGAAAATTTTTGTACAATGATATTTTATGATTTTCGATGTCATTTAACTCAACAAGACTTCGATTGGCCTTTCACGATGAAGTCCCATCTCGTGCCACTATTTACAAGTGGTTTAATGAGTTTAAACGTGGTCGCACTAATCTCAACGATGATCTACGTGAGGGACGGCCTTCTACGGCGACGACTGAAGATAACATCAGTGTTGTGCCGCGCATGAAAGAGACTGACGAAAGAGTAACTTATCAGCAGATTCGGACAAGCTTAGGCAGCGGTATGAGTCAAGTGCACAAAATCCTCCATGAACATTTAGCAGTCAAGAAGCTTCGTGCACGGTGGATACCTCGTAATTTGACAGAAGCCCAAAAACTCCGTCGTGTTGATTGGTGTCGTGAAATGGTTCAAAGAGAAGAGACGGAGGTGACTCAAATGCTGTGTTCGACATACTTACGGGTGACGAAAGCTGGATTTATTGTTATAGTCCAGAAACTAAGAGAGAGTTTCCTTCTGAGGAGTTGCCAACTTAAGTGAAGAGAGGTCGAATCGTGGTAAAAAAAGATGGTGGCCTCGTTCTTCGGAAGGACAGATCATTACGCAACAATTAAAAATAATTAAAATGTTTTAGAGGATCGAAAGACAGTTACTGCAGAGTGGTACACTAACAATTTTTTGCCACTTGTCTTGAAAAAAGTTCGGAAGAAACGACCTCGCAGTAGGATCCTCCTTCGCCAAAACAACACTTCGTCGCACACCGCCAAGCAAACAATTAACAACTTGGCGACGTCAGACGTGGAATTAATGGGTCTCCAGTCCTATAGCCCCGACCTCGCACCTAGCGATTTTTATTTATTTTCGAAAATAAAAGAAAAACTTCGAAGAAAACGTTTTATGGACGCCGAGGAAGCAGTGGCTGCGTTTCAGAATGCCGTCGAAGAGACTCATAAGGACGGCTGGGCAAACTGCTTTTCTCAGTGGTTCCATCGGATGCAGCGATGTATTGATGTAAATGAATACTATTTTAAAAGGTGTAATAAAACTAATAACTTGTTAATTTGTTCAGTTTTTATTTTCTAAGAACTTTCAGTCACCACCCTTGTGTTGAATGAAATTTAAACTAAGTTTTGTACTTGGTATTACTTCTGTAATTAAATTATTTCTTAATTTACTTTTGTCAGTCACTTGCTACAAGTACATATCTAACAAAAAAAAAAGAAATATATTCACATTTCATAACTCCCTACTAAAATCCTTTGGTAACTTAAAGAATGATATATCTGAAACCTTTTATTAGTCATTTAGCATCCATCCACGCAACAATTATAAGAGGAACGACGTTTTGCCATTATATTTTTTTAAATAGATAGGTAATATACATAATATATATATTTTTTAATTTACATTAAACTGTTTCAACTATTTTATCCTACAATTAAATACACTTAACAAAAACTATTTCAACAAGTATTTACCAAAAACTATATACGTAAACAGCCTTAAAAACGTTTATCATTCAATCGCCTACAACGCGCTAGCTCCGACTGCGTTTGCGGTCCGGACCATAGAATACTATAATACACAATATAATGGCTGTCAACTTTATTTTGTACGACGTTTGGCGTTGCCAAACCCGATTCGCTGTATTGACAGACTGAATAAATTTACACATTTTAGATTTTTGATTAATGTTCAAGATCATCATTAAAAAAAAATCGTTTAAATTTTAATACATATATATTTGTAAATTGGGTGCAATTTGGCATTTTTTAAATAATTTGCATGCGAAATTTAGAAACGATTGTAACGTCAAAACACTTCTCATGTTGATATTTATACGTGTGAATTGACGTGTTAGTGACATTTTAGTGGCTACGCGGGCTCCGCCCACTCCCCCGTTCTATTATG
>DWHP01009364.1:0-10228 GCA_018247895.1 Parnassius honrathi | reverse complement strand
CCTCCGCTCATTTCTGAGAGGGTTTTAGGGCAAGGAATTGTCCGCCGCGCTGCCCCAATGCGTGTTGGCGAACTTCAAATGTCCTCGAAATATTTTTTTTTCTTATTTCGGACATGCCGGTTTCCTGACGATGTTTTCCTTCACCGCTGAGCACGTGGTAAATCAGCACTTAAAATTGCTTTTAAATTTAATTATACATATCTGTTATATTATGTGAAGGGAAAACTTTTAGCCCATTTTTATGCATATTGCGCGGACGGAGGTGTGTGAGATTTGGCATAGTTAATGTTTATAAGGAGGAGTACAGAAAACTAAAAGGAGGCGGTCGATTTCAGGCCAAGTTAATGTACACTATAAAATAAAATAATAAAGAATTTAGGGATATTATTAAAAATAAAATAAAAGAAAGAAATCAAACTAAATAATTTGCTCCAAATAAAAACGCAATCCCAAGTTTTTGATGGTTTTACAAAATGGCGCCCTTCCATATAAAAAAGTTCATAAAAAAGGCGCGGTTATTTGTTAAATATCATTTCTGCCAAATGGCCCGAGTCGTAAAATAATGTGGGTAGCGTGATATTTTTTTTGTTCCGAGTTTGCTCATGTAGTTTTGAACTCGTGAATACGTTTATTGGGTTTTTGGTGGATTTCATTGGCGATTTGGTAACACAACATTTCAGAATTCAAATAGCCATCAATAAATTGATCAGTAACCTCATGACAGTTGACAGTTGACAGCTAACGTTAAAACGACATCTAGCCATTCTATTAAGACCTATAGAGTCTATTAAGACCACTGAAATAAAGGCAAATTCGTGAATGACCTTAAGGGCCTATAACTACCTCAAATGGTTTATCAAGATCCTCCGTTATGCCCAAAATATTGCAGCATTAATTTTGAAATAAATATATGGTAAAATTGAGGATTAATTTTAAGTACTATGTTAGACGAAAACACGATACCGTGAATTTCTTTCCATAGAAAAATAATCCAAATTCACCTCCAAACCGAACAATAAACCGCTTGTATTCACGAAATTCTTTAGATAGGTCATGAAACTTTATATTTTTTTTAATTACTACTATTTTCAATGTAAAAAGAAATTACCTTAACTATTGGCGTCCTGAAGCTTGTACCCTACCGCCCGATAACCACGCTTCGGCTTTCGAATGGGAAAGCTGTGTTGCTTGCGATGAAAATACACATTACGCAATGAGACGACGTAAAATTAAAATGGGATATAAGCGTAATAAAAATAAGAAGCGACTGGACTGGCATAAAGAAACAGGCATAAATATGATAAACCTAATGAAATAAGTATGTAACGACCTATCTACTTACAGTATTAGTGATTACAAACACGTCAGTACATAGCATACGACGCGCGAGGAAGTGGGGGTGAAATTAGAATTTGAGCTGACTTACTATATCCTCTTAACAATGACCGCGGACGAACGCAACGAATGTAAAGCGTAGTTTACACGATACGATTAGACATCAGGTTGTTCGTTCCGTGAGACACGGAGTAAATTTTTTAAACAAAAATTACGCAACTGCAATATGTGACGGAAAACAAAATCGTGTTCAAACAGTTTATAGTAAATACAAAGCAGTCCAGTGCAGTATAATGGATACGTTGTTTGAAATATCTTTTCATTTGAAGGGATAAGAAATTACTGTGAATTGCTGAAGAGGTAACATCTTTTCTCTTCGTCACGAATATAGAAGGTATTAAGAGTATAGTAATGATGCCATTTACGAATCAAGGAAATCCTAATGTAGACAATGGTTAATCGTTATTTAGTGACAGCGCGGACGCGTCGAAGTTGTTACGACCGTAATCAAAACGTGATTGTCGCACATTCCAAAAAAGGCTCACTTAATTGTGTTGGGGCGAGTGCTGGTGTTATGAACAGTAATTACTTAGGTGTTTCGGTCCGAAAATATTATTAAAATGCGTTTAACCGCCACGCTCCGTTGCTGCAGAGCAGTACAGGCCGACTCGCAAGTTCTCGTGATTCTAGTTATAATAATGCTGATTAGTCACGGAAAAATCTTATTAAGCCATTGTACAAGAACACAGAAATTTAGTTTGAAAATCTATAAATCTTTATTTATTTATTTAACTTCATACATGTAATATGATGTAAAGACGGATCCAATCGCACGGAATTACCAGCGTAAAATAGTAGCTTAGTGCTGCTAAGTTCAATATGGTGAGTGTAAAGAACCGGAGACCCTCTTTACTGGAAACAAGGCATTCCCTCTCAGTTCTCAGGGATGACAGCATCCACTTACCATAAGGTGGACTGTGTGCTTGTTCGTCACAAGTGTTTTTTATAAAAAAGTCGATCCTATATAAAAAAATCGATCTTTGAGTGATGCAAAAATGAAATGAAGCATACGTAATATTTTCATAAATATATATAAATAAATGTATAACATAGAATATATATTTATATAAATACTGATGAGCTATAACTTTAACTGTCGGTATATCGAGATGCTGAAGTGTTTGTATCTAATGTGTAGCTATCCGACTAAAGAAACTGAGAACAAACGTATCCAACTGCAGAAATGTGTAAGACAGGATGACGTTATACCCCGAAACTCTTCAACGTTGTGTTGGAAGACGATTTCAAGCTACTGGAATGGAAAGGATACAGTATTAACGTCAATGGCGAGTACATCACCCACCTTCAATTGGCTGACGATATAGTCCTTATGTCGGATTCGCTGGAGGACCTCAGCACTATGCTCAATGACCTCAGTAGTGTCTCCCAACGGATAGGTCTAAAGATTAACAAAGTCAAAAATGTTACGTCCATGTCACACCTACGCCAGTAGTTACTGGGAGCACTAAGATCGAAGTTGTGAACGAGTATGTTTACCTGGGACAAATAGTCCGACTAGGTAAGTCCAACTTCGACCAACAGGTCAATCGACGGATTCAACTCGATTGGGCAACGTTCGGGAGATTACGATACATCTTCCCGTCAAGCATGCCTACCTCAAAACCGTAAGACTAGATTCTACTACTAGTGCGTGTTAGTAGTGGTGATCTATGGATCTGAGACGTGGTCCTTCATTGCTGGCCGTATAAGGAAGCTCAAAGTCACTCAGCGAGCTATGGAGGGGCTATACTAAGGGTTTCTCAGCACGATAGACTTAAAAACTAGGAAATCCACAGTAGAACCAGAGTAACTGACATAGCTCAACGGATTAGTAAGCTGAAGTGGCAATGGGCCCGCCATATAGCTCGAAGAACCGACAACCGATGGGGAAGAAAGTTTCTCGAGTGCAAGCCTCGTACTGGCTGGAGAAGTGTAGGGCGTTCCCCCACCATCACAACAACCTGGTGAGACGTGCGGGAAGTCAATGGTTGCTGATGGCTCAAGACCGTGTTTTGTGGCGTTCCTTGGCTTTTGTTCAGCAGTGGACTTGTGAACGGCTGAAATGAAATGAATGAGATATTATTGATATAATTCTGCTAGGTTTTTCAAAGTGTTGGCGAACTTTCTTCTCGATTTCCTTAACGATTGTTAAGTAGTTAGCTATGTAGTTAATTGTAAGTAGGTTAGTAAGTTAATTTCAAGAAGGAGTGCATTCCAAATAAGAATAGACTGTACAGGGAAGAATAAATGCAGAAAAACAGATCTTTAGCTGAAGACTATAGGAATAAATCAGGTTTTTATCAATTAACAAGGGGGAAGTAAGAAACATGATAATGGAGTAGAGAGTTGTAATTGTGAGTAAATAGAAAAGCAAACTAAAAACTTTATTATGTATTAGGTTTAAAATAAGTTTAAACTTATTTATTAATTGTACTTTCTAAAGATTTATAATGTAACATACATCAATAAAATAATAATATAATAAAATAACGTATATCAACACATACTTATATATATTATAAATAATATTTCCGCACCATAATATTCCATTTTAAGATTCGTTCAAAATCAGACTCAACTGCTTCCAAAATTTCAATCTTTACAGCTCCTTGTATTTAAGGCGGTTCGAATTCTCATAATTCAGTATTTGTAAGGTAATCTCTAAAAATAATTACCGTGCATATCTTTTGCAGCAGTCATAGCCCGAAGCTACTATTGTTTTAAGAATATTTTTTATTACTTTTGGCAACACCGAACAATGGAAGGGGGCTGTAACGTCAATGTCGGCTTCACTGCTCAGCTCTTAAGTCAAGGTCAATTCACACACGAAATTTTAATTTTCTTCGTCCTATTTCGTTTTTTAATCCTACTTAATAGTACTTAATGAGCTCCGTACATACCGGGAGATGGACAGCAGTGTCTTCCTAATAACGACTAAAAATAAAAATAAACTGAGATTGCGAACCAAAGCGTGGCAATCCACGGGGGAGGCCTATGTTCAGCAGTGGACTATAATAGGCCGTAGCGATAAGTAGCGCTGTATGCTTTGCTAGTACTTAAGGTTCGGTTTACATTTTGAGAAGTGAGAAGTGCGAGTGGCAAGTGCACCTGACAAATGACACGTGCTTATATAATTTTATTCGCACTTAACATTAGTCACTGCCGGTTTTTCATACGGTTTTAAGAAAATTTGTGTTCGTTCGTTCGATATTTAGTAATTTATTGACAAAGCTTCTTTTTTTCTTAATATATTAAGAAAAAAAAATATTAGTTACAGTATACGACTTTTGTTTTTGTTTTTGCTCTCCTCCTAGTTTTGGTTTTATAGGGCGGCAAAGCTTAAGGTGACCATATTACACTTATATTTATCTCGATGTTCGTGTATATACTACCCTATTATATATTCCTGCCGCCAAATAGCACCACTCGCACTTAGGGTTGCCAGATCGAAGGGATTCGTATGGATTCTCCCGACATTTTAAATTATCTCCAGACTTCCGACAAAACTAAAAATTTCTAGTCAAGCAACTTCTCAGAAATTTTACGTATGATCTTTGATTCAATGAAAGATAATTTAGTTATTAGACTGGACTATGAAGTAAATTGTTTAAGTTTTGAATCTTTTATCAATTCTGCTAACGGCTCCAAACTGGTGCTCTTTAGTAAATTCCAATCCCAAATAGATGTGGCAACCTAAAAATTAAGTGAACTTAGATTAGTTATGTGTCAACAATGGTAAGTCTTTTAAGCTCCTTAAATTAAAGAAAAACACTTCTTATTTTAAATATTTATTTCTACCGACAACGACCCCAAAATCCCAATATTTTCAAAATTTGTGCAGATACGAGGGCGGCACCGAAAATTTCGGAAATCTATAAAATATTGTTAGTTTAGCTAATTACGTAATAACTTAAAACAAAATGATCGCTAAGTAGGGATTGAATAAATTAATCGACTTGGTATTACGTGGATCTCACAACTTTTTACGGTAGAAGAACTGAGTTGCGAGACTTGGTTTTTTTTACAAGTTATGTTTTTGATGGAGTTTTTATTTACTTGTTACCCGTGATTAAACAACAATTTACGTTATTTCCACAACATTTAAAGCTCAAAGATAAAACTGTATTGAATTTTCCACCTTCGATACGACGTAACGAGGCCCAATATTAACCGGTAATTAAATCATAAACTAAGATAAAGATAACCAAGGAGAAAGGAACGCCGCCGGACCGTTAATCCAGAAATTTACAATTACTCGTAATTACAGGTCTTAGCTTATTTAATTGCCAGCCATATTAATTATCAAAAAATTCCAAACTGAATCGATTTATAGGCAAGTATGTGTCGCAAATAAGGTACTGATTAAGTTATTACGATATCTCGTACAATAAAATATAATCATTTTATTCAAAGAAAAAACAACCTTTTTTTTAATTTGTGCTACCTGATGGTAAATAGCCACTGCAGTTAACGGACATCTGCAATCAAGCATCAAACAAAAAAGGTTAAAGATGCGTTTTCACCTCTGAGGACTAAGATGGAACGCCTCCCCGTAAGTTCGCTTCGCTATAAGTTTCGGACCGAAACACAGCAGCGCACGCAAAGCTCCTTGATGACAGAAATAGGTAAAAAAACACATTATGCAGAGGGAATTCTTAGGCAGAAAGGTTAATTTTACCTAAATGTAGTATTTAATTGGTACCACCTATATAACACATACAGGTAGAGCCACGCTGTAGCTATATTATGGTTGTAGCACGAATGGGTCGGCTCAATCGGGGAAAGACCACGCTCTCACAGAATACCAGTGCAAAATAGCGGCTTAACACTGCTGTGTTTCTTATGGTGAGTTTTTTTTTATAGAAGAGGGTGACAAACGAGCACACAGTCCATCTGAGTAAGTGGTTACTGTGGCCCATAGACATCAACATCTATCCTCAATTACGAATCAAAATGCAGATGCGTTGTCACCCGTGAGGATTAAGATAGAATGCCTCATTTCCAGTAAAAAGGGTCTCCGGTTCTCTACACTCACTATACGAAACACAGCAGCATTAAGCTACTATTTGACGCTGGTATTCTGTCTTGGAGTGATACGGAGGATAGAGATACGGAGGCCCTTTTTATTGCAAACGAGACATTTCATCTTAGTCCTCAAAATACCGCGTAGTGGCGGGGTAAGAACATCCACCACCCCATATCATCCCGTTGGTGTCGTAAGACGCGATTGAGGGAAGAAAATCGGGAGATGGGTAGTTGCACCTTAGTAATAACGACTAAAATAAAAACTACGGTTACCAACCTGCTTGCCAAGCGTGGCCACTATGGCTAATAAGAGGCAATCTATGGGGTATGCTAACGTTTACATTTAGTAAAGGGGTCGTTAGTTTTCCTAATAAGGCGTTAACATTATATTTGTAGCTTGCAAACATCAAGAAAAGGCTACTTGGTGGTCACTACCTTCACTAGCATATTTACGAAGTATACTGATTGCTGTCGTTAATAATATTGTATTAGCCCGCAACGTAAACCCGGTTGAAATTAACATTTTTTTTTAAATTGGGGAACATTTAATGCTACACAAATATATTCAAAGTGATCAAAATTGAATCAAACGGCGGCCGTGTACACATAACGACTACATAGTGGTTATTTCTGTGTCACAACGGGAGGCAATTTATAATGAGCCTTACAAAAGTCGACCACATCTGCGCCAAACAAAACTTAATTAAAGTGACACTTCGCATGCATAATAAAATTATTCACGCACAATCGAGAGATAAGGCTGTATTTTAACTTGCACAATGCACGCTCACGAGGGCACTTCAATGGATTATATACACATCGATATGCGCACATACACACAAATACAAATACAATCAAATATAAAGTCTGCCTGTCGACTTTCAACAGTATAAAGGAATTAATACGTGAAGAACACCCTGTGAACCCTTTTCTACGTGTTAATTTTACAATGTCTTCAGAAATTCCATTAAAATAGCTTCATTATACCATGTAGTGTCAACGCTATTTATCGACTAATAAATAATTTATTAATTGATAAACAGCTGCATTCCTTGGAGGAGGCATATACATTCAGCAACGGACTTGTGAAGGGCTGTAGTGATAACGATGATGATCAAATAACACAACAACAACAATAACAGTGAGCGCTTTAAATTATGCCGTGTCTTATTGGTACAAGAGAAACATTATCTCTTATTTTGTAATTATATGAGACAAGACTATTGAAAACGTTAAAAATATCTTATTGCATCTAATAAATATTGATACACATCACGTATAACAGATGTGAAATTCACAGATTAGCAACGTAAAGCAGCGTCAAATTACCGTCGTCAATATTGCCTTCACCAATTCGCCTGCTAAGCGTGGATACAATGGCGATAGTAAATATTTTTCTATAAAAAGAGCTCCTCCCTGTCCGGCAAACTAGTCAGACTATTAAAGGCTGATCAAGAAGATAGTATTCTAATGAGATTATCATGAACAGGCTTTTTAAGTGTATTGCTGGTTCAAGAAGCTACTTTGTCTCATATTATTCGGTAGATAGACCCGAGCTCACCACACTGAGCAGGCGAATAAGTAACAGCCAATTGGGGTGTAAGACGAATTTTCTACAATCAGTCAGTAAGCAGCAAGTACTGAACGCAGATAGAGCTGACACTTGTAGTTATTAAACTTACGTATTCCATCTACTCCTGCGCCCATGTTTTTTTTTGTAGAATCAGGCTGACAAACAAGTACACAGTCCATCTGATGGTAAGTGGAATCTTGTGCCCACAGATATCTACATTTATCCTTAATTAAGAACTAAAACGCTAATGAGTTTTCACCTCTAAGGACTAAGATGGAATGTCTCGTTTCCAGTAAAAAGGGTCTACGGATCTCTATACTCACAATACGAAACATAGCAGCATTACGCTGCTATTTTACGCTGGTATTCTGTTAGAGCGTGGTCCTTCCCCGATTTGTGGTACAACCATAATATAGCTGCAGCGTGGCTCTACCACGTATATTAACACACACACACACACACACACACACACACACACACACACACACACATATTATTAAAACGTCCATTCATTCATTAGAGAGGCATCAAAAATCTAATACTAAGCAGGGGCCTCCCCAAACCATAAAGATTGTCCTATATTTGCCACAATATAGTTGCTACACTTGGCTAGTGTTTGGCAACCTCTGATTTTGTTACAATTACTGAGTTATCATCAGAAAGTGCTACTGTCCATTTCCTAATTCAGTTCCCCTTCATCATTTACTGGATGATATTCTTGAGGGATTAACAAATTTATAACAATGCTTTACTGCAACTACAGTTGAATACGAGCCTACTGTCCACACGATAACTGGTTACTGCGGGCCATGGGATCATAACTAATTCAAACAGAGAGAGGCCGCCGTTGCGTAACCCCTGAGGGCTTAGACGCCTCACAGCGTATGATTAAGTAAGTACACTGTTTAACTTATCTATCAAACCGGAGCACGGAAGTGGTTAGATTAGGTGGATTCCCAGACGAAAAGAGAGACGTACTACTTGCATCTTCTTTATCAGCCAATAAATGTCCATTACTGGTTATTTTTTAATCATTGTAACACAGCGTTTGCCTGCTATCTCATTTGGCAAGTGCCGACGCAGCCGACGATAGTAAAGCACAATTGCTTCTTAACATTCTAGCATGTAGCATAAACAGCATTTGATTTTACTGTCACGTTTGGGTCTGTGTGTTCTACGATTGGCGTATCAACCGCCATCTGTTGGCTACCACGGTTAGGGGCATATTGTGAGAGAGGCTCAGTGCAACAGTGGACTGTAATGGTACGATATACAAGGAGTAGAAGATTTATTTCTATTGCTTTTGTGTCGTCTCCACACGCATAGTTAGAGATACATAAATATTTTTACTCAAGCAGAGATTTGTTTATAGCATTGGGTGACAAACGAGCACACAGTCAACCTCATAGTTAGTGCATGCTGTAGACCATAGACGTCTACATCTATCCTCGATTAAAAATCAAAATGCAGATGCGCTGTCACCCCTGAGGACTAAGATGGAATGCCTCCATTCTAGTAAAAAGGGTCTCCGGTTCTCTACATGTAGTAGAGACATAAACAGACAAAGGAAGACAAAACAAGACGTTGAAAACAGTAAACGTATCTGCCTAGAGAAAGTGTGTATTTGATATTTATATGTTGGGCGTCAGAGCCACAAGTATCCATAATTTTATCTGATACCCTTTTTTCAGTACTTTGTGCTTTGCAGGCGACCAGCATTTATCAAAAAACACCCATGGAGGTAGAATAACCTTGGGTATCATAAACGTCAACTAAGGAATATGGCACGAGGACCTCTGACGCCAGAATATTCATGTTTTAATGTTTGCGTGTGAAACGCTGACCCGCACGCTATCCGTAGTAACTCAATTACGTAATCTATTTCATAGTTATGACCAGTTGGTGGCTTAGGAATTATCGTGATGATAAGGTGAGTGTGAGAAAGCGAGTTTCAGCACGATGACTTAAAGTAATTTCCTGTATATTTGCTTTTGGAATTCGACTCTACATAACTCTACTATACCTAAAAATATTATGTCAAAATATATAACAATATATTTAAAATATTTAGCTTGATGTGGCGGTGTAAGATTATCCGCTATCTCATATCACCCCGCGGGTTTTTTTTATAGGTTAGAGTGACAAACGAGCACACAGACCACCTGATGGTAAGTGGTTGCTGTGGCCCATAGTCATCTACATCTATCCTCAATTACGAATTAAAATGCAGATGCG
>DWHP01009363.1:0-10229 GCA_018247895.1 Parnassius honrathi | reverse complement strand
TAGTAACACCATCCTATATATATATATATATATATATGTATATATCTAATGTAAATGTGCGTCTAATGACGGCGGTAGCCGTGTAAGTAAATCTGATAAGCCATTTTATTATACACAACACTTTTTTTATATATTATAGTTACATAAGTTTTTTCCTGCTACTTCTCATAAGATCCTCCGAAGTAAAGACTTCATGGAGAGATGGCGTAGCTTTTTAAATTTAGGAAGTAGTTTTGTGGATTAATAGTGACAAACGAACATCCAGTCCACCTGATGTTAGTAGATGCTGTGGCCCATAGATATCTACATCTAATATTTATTACAAATCATAATGTAGATATGTTTGAGTAATGAGATGGAAAGCCTCGTTACTACAAAGAGTTTCTCCAGCTCTCCACGCTCACTTACTAACATCTCACGCTGATTTCTTTGATATCGTAGTCCTACCCCGACCAAGTTTACCCATTCGTGCTGTCACTACCTTATATATTTTTTTACTTTGATTCGACAAAAAGTAATGCCTAAAGATGAGTTTCTGTTAAATCCAACTTAATTTTTTTTTGTTATAAGGTGATTTAATCTTGTAAATAAATAGTGTGCAAAAGCTTCGTGCTACTAGAACCTTACGCCTGTAAATTACAGGCATAAGGAACTCTTATGCCTGTAATAGTTCCTTTTCAGTCTGGAAGTATGTCTAGGTTCTTACAACCGTCTTGCGTGTATGTCTGGTACCAAGCGGCAGTGTATACAATGTTTTTATTTGAATTATAATTATAAACGGTAATATGTTTCATCTTAGTTCTCAGGAATAATAATGTAATCATTCTTCTTTGTTTGCAACTGATTGTAATTGATAAAAACCGGTGGTCCTTTTTATTGGAAGCGAGGCATTCTATCTCAGTCTACAGGGCAACAATGCATCGGATTTTTTTTCTTAGTTAAGAATAAATAAAGATGTCTCTAGGCCACAGCATTCACTTACTATCAGGTGAACTGTATGCTCACTTGTCACCCATATTCTAAAAAAATGAAATGCTAACTGCATGAGGTACGCTTTGTAACGATAACATGTATAACTAACAATTATAAAGTTTAAAAAAATATTACGTTTTACTTACTGGTAAAGCAATAACAGGGTTTACATTAAATGTTAATGAGTAAAAGGTATGGCCCAGAATGACCCATAACATTGCCAATGCCCTGATACCGTCAGTACATTCTAAAGAGTCTGGCCCAAAAGCAAATCTTAGCAGAGTTGTTTGTAAATTTTGAAAGGTGAAAAGTGTGGGTTAAGAATGGGTGATTTAACTGTCAAATGCCTTTTGTACGCCGATGATCAAGTCATATTTGCGTCGACAGCAGCCGTTGCAAATGATGGTTACATTAATAAACTGGTCATTTAGAGAAAGAGGAATGAAAGTGAAAGCAAGTAGAACGAAAGTGACAGTTTTTGAAAGAGAACAAAGTAAAATGCTGTGTGAAAATAAATGGAAGGTGGGTTGATTGAGCAAGTTGATGAGTTCGTGTATTTGAGATGTGCAATTAGAAGGGACGGTAGATATGATAATAATATAGTACAACGAGTGAATGCAGGAAATAGAGTGAATGGGGCTCTGCACTCTATTATGAAGAGAATCAGAATGTGTTAAAAAAGGCACGTATGGTAATTCATAGCGTTGTGTCCCTACTTTAAAGTATGGTAATGTTGGTTGAATGTGGCAGAAGAATAGAAGAATAGAAGATGGAGTATACTAGAGCTGAATCTGAATGACAGGGTGAGAAATTGTGTGATAAGAGAAAAATGCGGTGTACAATGTGATGTTGTGACCAGGATTAAAAAAGGAATACTTCGGTGGTTTGGTTATGTAAAAAGAATGAACGAGAAAAGATTGACAAAGTTAATTTATGTTGCAGATGGGAAAGGCAGAGTCAGGAAGGGATGCCCTAGACGAAGGTTTATTGACCAAATTGGGGATACATTGAAAACGAGCCACATTAGGGGTACACTTAATCAAATCGTGTACGCGTAGATATATGGATGCAAAGGAGGCGAAAGAGGTGTGTGAGGATTATGCCAAATGGAAGTCCGTAGTCTCTGCTTAACCGTTGGTGACAGGCGTGAGTGATTATGTTTTATGTTTATGTTTAATTTTTCGTAAATATACTAAGAGACTAAAGTTAGTATATTTATTTATTTAAAATTTTCTGTAAAATACTCGGTTTTTGGCTGTAAGTATGTGGCTATTACGGCCTTCTGCAAAAGATAAATATTTTTTTTTAATTCAGCCGCATTTGCTCATGGTAAAATCGCATAAGACATTATACTTTGGAATTGACTGAAATAAACTGATCTAGCTGTCTTGACAGTAGTGAAACTTCTAATCTTTTTTACAGGTTAAGCTGCAGAGCTTAGTCTGCTTACAGGTTTTAATATATAAAATTAAATTTAAAAAAAACAAAAATAGAAAATATTCAATAAAATATGATGTCTTTACCGGAGTTATGCGTCGAGAGTGATGCCGAGAAAAACAGTGGATTCTACCGGGGTCAGTTCTTCATCATTTAAAACACATTGGTATTCATATTTTTAACATTCAGTGTTACAAATTACTACATTTAGATTTATTGCTGTATAAATGTAGATTATTAATGTTTAACCAATGCACTAATTTTGATATAGTAGTATTCACTTTTGTCGGATTTAATTGATTGACGTTGTTTACGCCAAATAGTAGCAAGCTACGAATTGCAAGGCCGGTCTGGGCGAGGAACCGGTTTGACGGGTCGAACCGAGCGGGCGTCGACCGTGCAGTTTCTAGTCTAGAATACTCGATTGGACGCGACGACGACAACGATGCTTTTTTTGAGTTTTGAGTGACTATTTTAACTTCGATTGCCATTAATTTGCATTGACGCGTGGCTTGGGTCATGTTTTAATATCGCACTAAGTAATTTTAGTGCGATATTAAAAGCTTGTCGTTTGGAACGCTAAACTTTGTGATCCGGGTGGAGATCGCGCTCTATTTATATAGTTTGTGCTAAGTGACGTTAGACTTGTGTTCCGATAATGGCGGGCGCCCTCTAAAGTGATTGCGCCTGGTGGAGCGTGGCAACGCATGCGGTTCTGCTGAACGATTACATCGGTGACGTCAGGTTACATTACACACTTCTTACATTACTCACCCACCTACTATTTACTTACCCCTGACAATACCTTGTGGTCGACCCTACCTCCGTAACTCGGTAAGTTTTGTGTTTGCTTATACAGCCGTTATAAATTAATTATCCATAGGCCATTCGAGCCCGAACCCTTTGGTTGCCCGTCGAGTTGGGTTACTGTTGGGCCCTAACCCAGTCGACGTTTGTCGGAGCAACTGAGGGTCGTAACAGTGGTTGTTGTGGCCCATAGACACCTACAACCATCCTCGTTTGCGAATCAAAATGATGATGCGTGCCTCTTTTTCAGTAAAATAGGTCTCCAGTTCTCTACACTCACCATACCTAACACAGCAGCAAGCTGCTGTGTTAGGTAGGTAGGTAGGTTCAGTCGGTGAGTCTGCTCCTGTAGCATCATCGTCATAGCACCTAAGTCAGGTGCTGCAAATTCAGGAGCATGTGACGTTCCAGCCTCCGTGGTCAGCAGTCCGGCCCTCCGACGTCTGCGGCGTTGCACTACCAAATCATCTCTGGTTTCCTGCTGGCGTTGCCTTCGGGTATCCTCCGTGTCGTCCTTAGGTAAAATTGGCATGATTTTATATCACTTCTGACACCATTTGTTAGGAGATACCTTGACGACCATCAGCTGATTGCCATACACTTACATAACGTCTGCAGGAGCGGCGGTCTGGCAGGTGGTGGCGCTCGCGGAGGATTCACGGCCAGTGTGTCTATTTACTTTAACCGTGTGACGTACATTCATTGTGGCTGGATTCGTTCGTATTCTGTATGGCGTTTACACGCGTTGACATACGCGACTTCGGTTGATGTTTGTGCTTACGCATTAACAAGGGGGCAGCCTCTTTTACTGGTTCGCCAGTTATTTTGCTGTGGACTACGGCCCAGTTCCCGAATAAGTGTTCCCTACGGAGGGAGTGCATCAAAATGGTTGGCACTCACTGCCGACGGCGTGGAGCCGTGCCCGATGGCCCTTGTGTCGGATATTTTGTTTAATTATATTGTGAGCCTTTTCCAAGCGGGAAAGGATAAATAATAGTAAATTAAAAACTTAAACCTGATACAAGCAGAATAGGGACGTTTTATGTTCTTAACCTTTCTCGAGCCCTGTCTTCGTGAAGGGGGTTCACGTAGCTTATAAGGCACTACCAACAGCTTTCGATAGCTTTCTGGAGTGAATATTCATTCTTCCTAAAAACACCTAAAAGAATTAAGTTACGAACGTGTATGTGCGTGTGCGTGTGCGTGTGCGTGTACACTTATAGTCATTTGTTAGATAATTTATAGTCAGTGTTAGTAGATATTATGCTCAAGACTCTAAAAGAAACATTAATTGCTAAACAACAAGTAAACTGTCTGTCTATTGTGTGATATGGTAATACGAGAATAAATCTACTGAATTAAATTTTTTGTTGTATGTGTCAACCATGCGTTGAAGGGGCGACTGGATACCGGCGTTTGTAATATATAGATTTCCCCATAGTGGGGACATTTGCCATAGTTGTCACGCTAGGGATGCGGTTTGACAACTGCGGTCTTTCTGTTGTTTTGGTACTCGCAAGACGCTGCCGACCATCTCCCGGTATGTTTTGCTCCGTCGCTTTTTACGACTTCCACGGAATTTAATGGGGTGGGAGATACTTTTGTACCGCTACTACACGGTCATGTTTTATTTCTAGATAAGCCCCATTTTCTTATCTAGACAAAAAGTATAGAGATACATTTATTTTACCGGATATATTCTTAAGTTTTCCTTTGTTTTCTCTAGCTGTGGGTTGTTTAGGGTGAATGATAGCACCACTCAAAGAATATTACAATTATTCATGGTACAGTTATTCAAGTAAATTCCCGAGAGTATTCATTCGACCTTAAAAATTACTTCCAGAAGTTAGAAACAGACGAAAGCTATTACTCACGACTAACTTTTTATTACTTTTTGTATATTATATACTTTTTGTCGTATTTTAAAATCATTGAAGCGTGAATATTTAAGGGCACCGTTTAATCTAATGTGAACCCGACGCCCATAAAAGTGATTAGAGCCATTGAGAACCAACAATGTGTATTTGAAAGCTTTACTTGTTTGCATTTTATGAAGTGAGAACTTTTTTGGGCACGTTCTTTCTGTACAATTAACGAAAGTAAACCGTCACGCTCGGCTCGGTGACACTGAATCGGGTTCACTCGGCTCCAGTCGTCATCGGCAACGTTTACGGTCTGAAAAACAGTGCATGATATTTCCGGTAATTACGTGTTTGGTTTTAAGTGTTATAATAATAAAATAATATTGTGTATGTTTTGCATATAATCAGTGAGGTTTTACAAGTGTATAATACTGTGCGTACATAGTTAAGTATTTAATAATTTATTTAAGCGTACTGTTTAATATAATATGCGTATGTTAATATATATCATCAGTTTCAAAAATGAGATTTTTTAACTTCTATTGCAGCACACATAGTTTTCTAATATCTCTTTGGTTTTCAAGAAGTATTTGGTAGAGAGAAAAGTATGTTACGTTGTATAGATAGGCTGAAACTATATTATGGTTGTCTCGACGAATGGGTCTGCTCAAAAGGGGAAGAAACACGCTCTCGCAGAGTATCAGCATAAAATAGCTGCTTATTGATGTGTTTCGTGTGGTGAGCTTAGTGAATCGGAGACTTTTTAACAGCATACCAGGAATTTCATCTCTCTGTGTATTACTCAAAGGTGAGAAGTGACAGCGCGTCTGCGTTTTATATTTGGACAGATTAAGCTCTAAGATTAAGACCTACGGGCTATGTCCCTCTTACTTTTTAATATAATAACGTTGATAAACAAGCTCAAAGTTCATCTGACAGATAGTGATGCTGTACCACATCGACCTACACATTTTAGCCCTAATCAGAAAAATATGTTACCGGTTCTCGTCACTTACTGTACATACATTTTATGCGTGAAAGAGCCACGCTGCAGCTATATTATGGTAGTAGCACGAATGGGTCGACAAGGCCGGGGTAGAACCACGCTCTCACAGAATATACCAACATAAAATAGCAGTTTATTGTTGCTGTATTTAGTATGGTGAGTGTAGAGATCCGGATACCCTTTTTAATAGAAACGAGAAATTCCATCTTAGTTCTCAGGGGTGACAACGCATCTGCACTTTGATTTTGAATTTATTGTGTGCTTGTTTGTCACTCAATTCAATAAAAAAGTGCGGTAGTATTGCGCTGCTACTTTGTGGTGGTATTCTGTACGATCCTCGGTCGCTTTGACAACAATGTTGAGGAAATAGCAGCCTGTTCTAGGTACTTGTATTTCATTTTTTATATGTAAGAAGCTTACAGTTAAGGGACTTTTACCGTAAGTGTGTTGTTGTTGTGTTGTTCCCTTAACTTTAAGTTGTTACTTAAAGTTAAGGGAACATAGGGTGGACTCACCTTTCTGACAGTCAACCCTGGGTGCCCAAGACAATTGTTGGCAGTTGACAATTATGCAAAACGTATTACTCGTATGAAGTGTATATATTTATACTAAAAGTGTAACATATACATGTACATACGCAACGTATATTTTAATATATATATATAAAATTTGTATATATGCTTTTAAACTTATTATATAAATATCCGAATTAAAAAAAATACATATTTGACGTAAATAAGAAATAATTGTCGGTTAGTATTTAAATGCTACATTGACTCCTTTGTAAGTCTTGTAGTCGTCAACGTGACTGCAATCATGTGCTGGGTATTTCTACTATCAGTAGCAGCCCTAAATCATTTATATTGGCGACCTTTTACTCCCGTATCCTAAGGAACGTAAAGCCATTAACAGTCGTATTGGATCTCTGTTCCGAGAGTGAGAGAACAAACAGTGCTTGTGCATACGCTCCTGTTCTCTACTGCGCAGATAGCTTATCGCCGAACATGGTCGCCATAATCGAAATTCGTTCTGAGGGCATAACGTAGATTGAGCATTCAGTGTAGGTATATATACAATAAGGAATAAATAATAAATATCTTATCAGTAAAACGCTAATATGTATTCCGTTCGTGAACGGTCTGCCCAAACGTTTTCAAAATTAAGAGAGCTGGCTTGGTTAATTTAATTTACTGGGAGGAAAGGCAAACCCTCGCCACGTTTGAAATAATTATGTATAACAAGATCTTTAACGGATATGAGATTTCTCTTCTGACATTTTTTTGGTGAGTGTTTGTTAAATGTACTTATTTTACGAAAGAACCAGTTCTCTAAAAATTGCGGACGTATATTATTGTTAGCGTCGCAAAACTAAAATTGTTATTAAATCAATGTTTATGTAGAAAAGCTAATCCATGAACTTTAAGACAGTGTGTGAATGTGCGAATGATATAATAATTTTTATTTAATTAGAGTCATGTGTTACGTAACAATCAATTACGCCCACGATCCTCTTTAATGGTTCTTCGCAGCCGAATTAAAAACCAGAAATAAAGAACCAGCGTTTAAGAAGAAAAGAAGATTGTTTAACAAGGGTTATTTGCAGCCTAAGAAGCGGTTGTTGAGAAGATATCCATTTTGAACTTCGTGTCAAGAGGGCGACGCCCGAACGTCATTTATTTGTTGGACGTTTTGGAAGAAGATGCCCGAGCACCTAATTCCTTCCGGTGTTTTGGAAGAAAACACACGAGCTCCATTCATTGTGGTACTTTAATGAAGAAGTATGCCTGTGCGCCATTTTCTTTTTGGCATTTCAGAAGAGGCCCGAACGTCGTTGCCCCTTGTAGCGTTTCAGAGCTTGAAGAAAGTAGGCCCGACACCGTTTAAAGTGTGGATGGTCGAAGCCGAGTCCCAGGCCAACACAAAGGTCTGTTGGAACGAAACTGGAGAACGAATCGGAATTATTGCTGCCGGGAGATAGAAGAACCAGAGTTGCTGCCGGGAGTGCTCTGTGAAAGCACTCATTGCTGCCGGGAGTACAAGATCTGTGGTTGCGGCTGGAACGAGAGCGACTAGGCAAGGCGTCACCGGCGACGGACACCAACATACCAAGCACCGATACTAAACGGTGCCAAAGTCGGGGCTTGGGTTTAACGCCTTTCGAGGTGGTACAAACTAACGAGCGAGTCTGCCTCACAACAGCTCGGCTGCGCCGTTACGTCGTGCGTGTAGCAGGGCCTGTGAGTAGGCATGCCGAGGGGTCGGACTTTCCTCCCGTACCCTGAGTAACCCGTGAAGCGTACGTCCACTGACGCGCAGTACCTACTTTTCCTTTCCTGCACCAACTCCATCCTTGGAAGGTTCACCGCGGTAGGCTCCGTTCCAAGATTGTTAGGGAACGTTAGAGAGTGTTAGAATATTGTAATAGGAGGTAGGATTTAGGACACGCTAATGGTTTCCTCGTGCGCTACGATGAAGGCACAGGAACAGGGTAATAGAGACGAAGGCATCAGGACTAGAGTAGGAGTGTCAAGAAAGGCCAAATAAGCAGAATCATCAGGAGCTACCACAGCCACAACGTCGATTGGGGCTACCACGGAAACATCCACTAATACATGGGATACAAGTACGTCTGCAACAGCTATGAGCAGCGGAACGGAAGTGAGTGGTACGCGGTCTAACTACACGCAGAAGTGCACCGTGACAACAGATGAAGTGATAGCCGAAGACAACGATCAAGAAGGGACCAAGGAAGCGGCATCAAAGAAGTAAGCTGCAGCCGAACAGCCAGGGAACGGATCGAAGAATAGCAGTAGGTCATCTCGATAGACACAGCTGAGAGCAGAAATAGAAGCACGAATTAAATTCGAACGCTCAGAGCTCGAACGAGCTGAAGCAGCAGCAGCGCTAGCCAAGTCAAAATTTGAGCTTGCACGCCTCAATCGGGAAGAGGAGATCGACTCGAGCGAGGATGATGAGGAGCGTAGTGCCCAAGTGGAACTATTTGTAAGAAGTTGGGTTCAACACTCAATTATGAGTGTGCCAGTTGGTGAAGTGCAGCTAGGCGTGGCTGATAACGAAGCGTCTAAGGAATCACGCCGCTTAGAAGCAGGGATCGGGCGCGACTCACGGCAATACCACACGCGAGTGAAGTGTCAATGTTGACCGATGCGATGGTGAGTGCAATTAAAATGGCGGGAAAAGATAAGACTTCCACGCCTCATTTATTCTATGAACTTCCGGTCTTCAATGGAGATGCAAGTGAATGGATTGTATTCAAGACGGTGTTCGAAGACACGCGTGAATAATTTTCAGGAGTACAAAACGTGGCACGCCTTAGGAAGGCCTTAAGAGGAGCCGCCAAGAAAGCGGTAAGGTCATTATTATTTATGGTTCACATACTCGATGAAATAATAAGTGCATTAGAAGGGAGATTCGGTAAAGTTGAAATGCTCATTCTATCCGAAATTGAGAATTTAAAGAAAATGCCAAAGGTAGCGGAGGATGGCAGAAACATCAACATCTTTGCTAGCAAAGTTATGAGTATGGTTGCATCAATACGTACGTTAAAACAACCACAATATTTCCATTCACCGGAGTTTGTGAGTTGTATAGTAAATAAGCTTGGCATTGTGATTAAATTCAAGTGGTTCGAATATCGAACACAATTTCCTACGGAGCCAGAGCTACAAAGAGCGGCTAATTCTTTAAATTCATTAAGTGAACAGTTCTGTGCATCGTTCAGTGCGGAACATAATTTCGAATAAAGGATGCGTCCAGAAATTAAAGCTCAAACCGTACACGCCGCGAGGAAGTCTACGCGCCAGTGCGTCATAGGTGAGCGCAACGAACGCAACGAGCGTATTAAAAAAGAAATACGTGACTGACAGAAGGTTATGACTACGCAATTAAAGCCTAAAAATAAAATAACACGAAAGTGCGTTATATGTAATAAAGAGCACCTTGTAGAATGTTGCTTTAAGTTTAAAAATATGTATAACCGCGATAAATGGGATGCGGTAAAAAAGCAAATGTTTGCTTTCAATGTTTGTCACCCTATCATAAGTGGGCAAAATACAAAGCTAAAAAGTGCGGTGTAGATGGTTGTAGCATAGCACACCATAAGCTTCTACATAGAAGCCCCGAAA
>DWHP01009362.1:0-10229 GCA_018247895.1 Parnassius honrathi | reverse complement strand
CCTATGGGCCACAGCAACCACTTACCATCAGGTGGACTGTGTGCTCGTTTGTCACCCTGTCCTATAAAAAAAAATTGTTATTGCGTAACAACGCATCGACCACGTTTATTGTTTTAGTACTTTCATTTGAAGGTTTCACTTGTACAACGTGTGAACTGTACACATGTTTTTTTTGGGACGTATCTTAACATCCGTTCTTAGTGAGCATCTTCATTGCGAAATAAAAAATTGAACTAAATTTCAAGTTAATGTATACATTTTACACATATTTTACTACATCATCATCATCATCATCATTATTACAGCCCCTGACAAGTCCACTGCTGAACATAGGCCTCTCCCACCAGCCACTTGACTTCATCGACTTCCTGCATGTCTTAACAGGTCGTCACTCCACCTAGTTGGGGGGGGGCACCCCACACTTCACTTACCGATGCGAGGCTGCCATTCAAGAACTCTGCTTCCCCATCTGTTGACAGTATGTGTAAACGGAAAGACCAATAAATCCCTATTTAATGGTTAAAAATATTGCTAAGAATATAAACTCAACAAATCCCTATGTGCGGCTTACCTACCTACCCCCATGCAATTGAGTATGAGAAAATTAACTAAGTAAATTGATAATGTATGCCACTTGGCTACCTACTATTTACTACCTGGCACTGGCAGGTCAATTCCTCCGGTGTATTTGTCTAACAGTGAACTTTTTTATAACGTTAGAGTGGTAAATATACTAACAAATGAGATGAGGCCTGGTCGAATAGTGGGATGTGTACGAGTAGAGGCTGTAAGCTTTATTGTTTTTAAAAGCGCCATTACAGTTCACCTCACAGAAGTGCAGTCAATGAATATTCCTAAATCACTTCAAACAAAGAAGTTCTCAAATGCGTTGCATACCTGAGTGCTAAAATAGTATTTGACATAATGATAATAATGTTTTGTATAAGTTGCAAGGAAATTATAAGAACTTCATGATATATTCTCCAATTATCAGCAATTTATGTAACAAATATATCAATTACAAAATAATAAAAGTCGTGTTTACTTATATTTCAGTTTGAAGTTTCTTCCAAGTCTGAGAATGAGTCGCTAACATGAGATACATATTAATCACACTGATTGCGGAAATTATATAAAACAAAAGTGAACCAAATAATCATTTTGGCAGTTAATAATATCGTTTTAGTAATTTTAGCGACGTAGTTGATATACGTTGACTTGTTGATACAAGCAAACACAGTCTTTCTGGCGCCAAAAACAGTGGTTTTATTTTTATTATATATAACGATTCTAATTAGCTTAGTTATTTTGTATTATTTTGAATCTTATATAATAACTTAGTAGCTCCAGACCGCATTTTTCTCACGGCGGCCTGCCTCAACGGAGACTAGCCATCGGCGCAGGACAGAATTATAGTGCCCAAGTGTATGTGCAAGCACAGGTGCGCTTTCTATTCCCTCACTCTCATAATCCGATGGGACAGTAAACCGATGCGGCTGGAGGCAGGCACAAGACCAACGGCTTTATGTGCTTTCCGAGGTACGGGGGTGAGGCACCAACAACTTCCCGATTTCGGGCAGCTACCGAGAATTTCTTGACGGAAAAACTCAATAATTGATTTTTTGGCCCGACCCGGGATTCGAACCCAGGGCCTCATGATCAACAGTCGCACTACTACAATCACTAGACTAACGAACCTGTCAATGATGGTGATATTGATATTGTTTTCTGTTCTTATCAGTCTATGTTTCAGATACTGTACCCTAACCCACCAATCTTTTCGTATAAACTTTGTAAAGGGCACTAATATACCTCTGCGTATGAGTGTAATAAATACGCAACTTCAAAGCTGCTAATTAATCGAAATTTATGGACAATAATCCAGGAGGCTTTAACTATCGTCTGTAAAAATATTATTGGACTTGCATTTAGATTTTTGTAGTTGCAATTACTGTTACAACCGTAGAATACTATAATCCACAGTAGAATAGCTGTCAACCTTATTTTGTACGAGCATCGGTGTCGCCGGGAGCACACATACAAGCAATTACGTCGTATTATCACTACTACAAGCCCTATTCGCTGTGCTGCCCGAGAGAATTGACACATTTCAAATTGATTAATGTTTTTGACACATCTATATTTCCTTATTTTTGTTTCTAATATTATCAAAATATATATAGTTTCGACTTACTGGTTGTAGGATATATCTCGTTTACTTAAATTCCATTTCCTGCTGTTTTTTCGGCACGTAATTATTGCATGATTTCCCATTTTTTAAATAATTTGCATGCAGCGACGCTTGACACGAAAATTGGAAACGATTGATTGTGTCGACATTATGGGTGTGAATTGATATGATAGTGGCTACACGGGCTCCGCCCACTCCCCCGTTCTATTATGTATGTATTATAGTATTCTATGGTTACAACCTGTTTTAATAGCCGTTTTACGTTTTCCGGGCATTATACGTGGTATTTTTGTCGAGTACTAAAGTTAGTTTCTGTTAATGGAGTGCCGCAATAGCGACTTTGTTGTTATAAAAGCTATTGTACACAGAATGCTTAAATAACTTTTTTCCCCATATTACACTAGCGGAAACCTGGCGTGTGCTACTTACATTAAAAAAAGAAATACGTTTCGTTTATTTCTAGGAAAAGAGGATATTTTTTAAATGTTTTTATTTTTTATTTTATATAGTGCCGATTTTGATTTTCGCGTTATTGCGTTTCTAATGAAACCGGATAGGGGCATCTCGGTTGGATGGTTTCAAATTCTATAGGTAGAAACATTTTTGTGTTTTATGTAGAAGGATTAGTTATTTTATAATATTATTATTAACTCTAATTGCATTCCGTAAGTCATAAGCATAAGCTACATATGGGTCTCCCTCACAGACGGGCATAAGTCATCAACTGAGCCACCTGCATCCCCACCCACACTATTTCTTACCAGCCTGGCATTCGAAAACTTTTCTTGTCTTCTGTTTTGCGTTCTTTAAAATATATGACTGTTCTGTCACCAACTCAGCTTACTAATCCGGTGAAGTATGTCAGTGTCTTTGGTTCTTTTTTTTCTACAGAGTAAGTGACAAATCAGCACACAGTTTACCTGATGTAGTGGCCCATAGACACCTACATTTATTCTCGATCATTAATCAAAACGTAGATGATTTGTTACACCTGAGAACTAATAGAGAATGCCTTATTTCCAGTGCAAAGGGAATCCGGTTTTGAAACAACTATTACACCCTGGTAGTCAGAGAACGTGGTCCTTCCCCAGTTGAGCCGAGCCATTCTGCTTTAGTTACGTAAACTGAGTGACTGTTATAGGATATAACAGCCCTTTTCCATACGGAACCACAATGCTGTATTACTCTGCAGGAACAGAACAGGTTAACTTAGAAATGAGGATATCCGCAGTAGAACCAGAGTGACCGATATAGCTCAATAGATTAGTAAGCCGAAGTGACAATGGGCCGGCCATATAGCTCGAGGAACTGACAACCGATTAGAAAAAAAGTTTTTCGAGTGGCAGCCTCGTACTCGTACACTAGATGGGGTGACGACCTGGTAAGACATGCAGGAACAGTCGATGGATGCAGGTCGCTCAGGCCGTGTTTTGTAGCATTCCTTGGGGTAGGCCTATGTTCAGCAGTGGACTTGTGAAGGGCTGTAATGACGATGATGACGATGATGGTGATGATGGTGATGATGATGACGAACTGGTCGGACCGGGACCACACTCTTATACAATACAAAAGTAAAGTGGTATCGTATACTGTTGTGTTCTATTTAGCGAGTGACGTGAGCCAAATAGTCTTTCTTTGATAACAATAATCTTATATCAATCTTAAGGCTTAGCACGCACTGCGATTAAACGCGAGCTGTTTTGGAATAGCTGAAAACGCAAAACCGCATACCATCACGCACTGCGACTGGAGTTTTGCGCATAATTTCGGTACCACTATGGATTTCGAGCAAGTAGCATGTGTAGCATAAGTACTAGGTACATCCACTAACAGATCAAAGACATCTAAAAGGATACTTTTGCAAAATGTACAATGACGTGCGACAACATTCCCATAAGTTTTTTAATTACCACGGAATGTCGATTGGTACTTTTGATACATTATTACAAGCTGTGGTCCAGTATCTACAACATGAAGATACTGCGTTTGGTATGATGATATCACCTGAAGAGTTGAATAAAAACCAAACTCGGTTAAGCGCTGTGCGTGCGCCGCCTTACTATTACTATGGGACACATAAAAATCGCGAGTTTACAAACCACGATTGTCATCAGTGAAAAAACTCACTCACTGAAAGCAGTCGCTAATACGTGCGCTTGTATGGAAAGCTACGTGTTACATTTTTTGCGGTTTCAGATGTGCGGTTAAACGCGTGCGTTTAATCACAGTGCGTGCTAAGCCTTAGGGGCTTATTATATACTCGTCATAAATTTCACAGTATGTGAGCTAACTGGTTTTGATCACCGCCGGCAGGAATGTAATTTTTAATTGCAGTTTTAAGTTCTGACTTACCACGGCTGTAGAGGAAAACATCGTGAGGACACCTGCATGTCTGAGAAGTAAAAATCACTACTACAAACCCGATTCGCTGTGCTGTCTGAGCGAATAGGCGTGTAATGTCCAACATACACAAATATAAATATATTAAGTTTGTCTTCTCGTAGATATACGAAAATTTAATGTGTGTTCACAAAAACAATGGCAGTTTTAGTAAAACAAGTAATATACACTCTGAAAACACTAGGGACTAATACAAGCAAATTATACCAGTTTCTCGACTCCACAGAGTCAGTAATTCATTCTTGGGGTATACGCTATTACAATAAAGTCCCAGAAAATATACAAGGTATCTCTATTACCGAGTTAAAATAATTAATAAAACAAAAACTATATAAAAAGGTTTATTATAATATAAATGAATACATGGCTGATAATTAATTATTAAAATTATCTCGTGTCCTATATTATAAAACTCATAGTGTAAGTGATGGTCTGAATGAAACACAGGTACTCAACCTAGTTCAGACGGGTAGCTAATATTATAAACTTGAGTTTTCAATTTTTTTTGTAGATTCTACATTATTAAGCTACACATAGTTTCGATTTTTTATTATTGCATGTTATTTTATAAGGTTTATTGTTACTTTCTTTAATTGTAATCATATTTGTTCCTCTATGTAAACATGTGTTTAAAAATGAAATAAAAATTATTATTATTATTAATTATTATCTTCCATTACAACTTTACAAAGATATATCATATAATAAAACTCATTACTAAGTTAATTAAAGGACTGCTGTAACATAATATTATGACAGTGAGACTCGATCTCTCATAAAAAGAGGAAAACCCGTCTATAACTTAAGCTATAAAGATAACCATTATTGTAATTATCAACTCCCAAAAACTGCGGTGAAGAGAAATGAAATGAGGAGATTATTTGATAATATTTTAATTATTGTGGGATGAAATTAAATACTTTTCACTACTACACGTAATAAAAATTCTTTCGCTTTTCAGTTTACTATCATAGCGTCAATTATTATCTATCTCGCTTGTACACTAATTTAGTTATTTCAAATTTCAACTTAGAACATACTCGCGTATTTCATTCAATAGATTAAAATACACTAAGTCTATGATTTCAATCTATCTTTATCTTTTGTACCTACATTAACTTTCGTGCCTTTTAAACTTTTGTTCTTATACATGTGCTTTGAAATTTTCGTTACTAAAAATTTTCAATTTTACTCATTCCTTACAATACCATAAAATGGATTTTTCATTAAAACCTTCATCGGTAAAGATTTGAGATTTACTAGGATTTTTAATAAGCTATAGTTGTAAAATGTTTTAAATCTACCTTTGCTAAATTTTGCTTCACGGAGAATTAATTGCCATTAAAAATTTACGGCCCTTTATATGTCCACACCTGTATATAGGCCCTCTAATAAACGCAAGGATTTCTTAGTTATAAAATTTCCGAGTGGTTGTGGCGTTGAAGCATCAACTAACCCATTTCACCCAGTGGTTGTCGCAAGAAGCGGCTATGGAAATGCTAGAAAATTTTTATCTGATAGATACTGTAGTACTAAAGAACCATATCATTTACACCAAGCGTAAAATACCTAGACCAGCGACAAACTGCAACATCATGAGTGCAAGACGTCTAATAATGACTTGCTAAAATACCTATTCGCCCGATAACACTGAGGATTAAACAAATCTACCTGACTTCAAAGTGGCCTATATTTTGCTGTGGACTCTTACATACTAATGATTAAAAAGAAGAAACTTTATAAATTACTTACAAACACTATTGTAATTTTCAGTGTTACCTATCTATCTATACAAAATACAAAAAATGTTTCTACCTATGTCCATTGTAGACTTTGAAACCTTCCAACCCACGTGTCACAAACTGTTTCGATTAGATATGCAGTAATGCGAATATGGTTTTAGAACGCTAGAGCACTATGTAAAAAGGTTAATAAGGAAACAAAAATTCCTTTTTTTTTCAACAAATAAACTAGGGCCGATGCAGATTCAAAGGTAAAATCTTTTGCTAGCATCATAAACGGAGCGGAGTAAAAGTTGAAAGTCACAACTATCTTTATTTCAACAAAAGATTCAATCAAATGATGTGACATTTCGCAGATTTAAATAAGCGAATTGATTAGATAGTAAAAGAAAAAAAAATTCAAATTCACACTTTTATTGTTTACAAATCTTGTTTGCATTGAACTACAAATATTGCCGAAAAAATTATGTAAATTAGCCTATGGGTTATGAAGGCGATAAATTTCAAAGAATCGTTTTCTTGCGCTATGGGAGCTCTGCTCACTTCGCTCGCTCCGCTCGAACAAAATGTACATTTGTAAATGAATAAATAAACAGCACCCACTAACTTGTTTCTCCTCTGTACCTATACATTATAGACTTTAAACAAAACAAAACGAATACTTGGTCAAAAAGGGCTATAATCTACAGAAATGTTTCTAAAGTAAAATATGAAGCAAAAAAGCGTCACATTTGATGAAGAAAATCAAAGTACTTTTATTGTAACATATTGGTCTCATATCTTTCGATAGACGCTATGTTATATAAGTGATATAACTTCTTGTTCCACCCTACGTCGTAAGTGCAATAAACTTCCAATACGATTTCATTATTTTCCGATATTCTCTCCGCTAAGCTTCAGTGAACTAAGTTTAGTGGGGAGTAGAGATATGAGCGGCGTACATGGAACGACCCTTGTTCTCGTAGCGCAGTTTTATTTTTTCATAACAGGCGTCTAATACTTAACATACACAGTCTTATTACATAACTTAGTTTATTGATATTTTCCGGCTTAGAGAAGAGTATCTGTCACAAAATAAATCTCTTAACCGCGGCGCCACAGTCTTCGCAAAATTTGACATTTTGTTGCCAAATTTTATACTTTACATTTTGTTTCCAATAATCTCCAGGTATTTTTTTATTAAGACAGACCCTAATTTTTACTACTTTTTATAACTAGATGGATAATAAATAATTTGTTTTACTTTTCTTTATCACCTATCACTTTTTTGTAAATTAGTAATCATAATTCAACTCACCAGCACAGTGGCTGTGTGGCTGCAGTTGGTTGGTTGGTTCCTATCTCATCCGGAATAATTATTACAAATAATCATTTCGTGAATACACGAGGACATTGATGCGAAATTTGTAATGCCTATAAAAACACCATTCTTTTATACTATGTTTTGTTCGCGTTTTTATTTTAATTCAAGTGACAAACGAGCTGGTGGAGAGTAAGCAGATTATAAATAACTAGCACAGCTCGTGGACACCGTTACCTAACTTCACACAAAAAAGGTTACAGATGCCTTATCACATCTGAGGACAGATGGAATGCGTCACAGCCTGTTATTATACTGGCCCCGTATTGCCCAAATACTCAAACGCTGCTTAATTTTAAGATGCTGTTAAGTGTCGTCCTGTCTCTGTCACTTTAAGATAAAGTGTTACACCACGAGGCTTAACGATATATTAAAACCGACAGTAGGCTAATGGCACGGCGCGGATGGTGAACTCAAAAGGTCATGGGTTCGAATCAACCATTTGACTACTGTCTTGAATACCTAACACAAGTATTTCAAACTTACCAGGAGTGGTTAAAAGGAATATTAGTAATGTTAATTAATAAGATTACTAATATTTTCCTTATAGAAATTAAGTAGCGTTTGAGTATTTGGCCATGTACCCTTCACACCGGAACACATCAGTGCACTTGTTGCATAGCGGCCAACGTAGGTCATAATGTGGTAAAAGATGAACTTCTAGACACAAAATAAGTCCTACCACCTAGTAGACTCCATAATGTAGAGACCATATGCTTTATTTTACGTACGTATTTTACATTAATGAGAGGAGCAAGAAGATTACTGCGTTTGAAAAACGTTCAACTTGCGTGTTTGTTGGTGCTTACGTTTGCACGCCACGAACACGACAAAATTTAAGATATGTTTGTTGTTTTTAGCGTTCGCACTGAATAAAAACTTAAAACTTATTTATAAAAATTAATTTTTCAATGCAGCCATAACGTTCATCAGATTGCGCATAAACTTTGTCAACTTATTACTTGCATTTGCGCGAAGGTTATAGGGATAGTACAACTAACTTGCAGTAGGTGGTGTGCGTATCGCATCGACAAATTTATTTTAAAATTTATTTATAATATCCGCCCCGCCTTTGCACAAGTGATTTCTGTATCTCGACAGCAATGCCAACTACCGAGTCTAACGGAGCTTTTAAGCCATCCAGTGACCCGGTCAAATACACACAACAAAATTCATCAAAATCGGTCGAACCAGTTTCGAGTTTTGGCGAGACTAATGGACAGCAATTAATTTTTATATGTAAAGATCATTTAATTTCAACGAATGTATTATCATTCCTAAGCTAAACAATATAACTTCCAAATTTAAAATGATATTTCCACATTTTTTTCTGCGGCAACAACGCGACGTGTACCAGCTATATAGTACACATATGTTATAGTAATGTATATATTTAACAACGGGTTTGTTAAGTTTTACGTTTGGACTGTTGCTTGATTTGTCTCCCAATTTGTTTTTATGTTATGCAGAAATGTTGATGAACAAAACGTTAATACCATAGAGGCTTTCAAATATATAGATATATACGTGTAATTTAATACTTTTTATTCCTTTATATTATATACGGAAATACTTAATATTCTACTTAATTCACATAAATATACTGCTATTCATCGGTCAGAAAGATCTTTATGGCTTATAAGATCTGTCTGAACTTAATTATTGTTGCCTTTTGGGTGGTGTAACCCACAGGAAGAATTAGAAGACTAATAATGGGTTGACCTGTGGAGTTTCGTCGTTTCGTCTCCGGAAAGAAGAACCTCATTTTTAACCGTTTATTAATTGACATTTCGTTATAAAATCGTACGCAAACTTAAAATTTAACATTTTTAATTGACCTATATTTTACAAAAAACAATTTTCACTTACTCGCCGTATTACAAATTCAACAAAGAAAGTAATGAATTTAGCGTTAAACGTTACTACAGCTATGATTTCAGGAGCTGCTATGTAACTTGACAGCCTAAAATCTCAACTCTGTTAGCGTTAAATCCAACAACTTTGAACATCATTTGCACTTGATACTATTGTGATATAATGGCAATCCAGTACCACAAATCACGACGTACCTACTGTTATCAGTTAATGTAAGCTTACAGCTTACTATAGACCGCATTTTGAGAAGCTTATGCAGCAATTTGACATATATTGATTTTGAACTTTATATTAAAGGACACACTCGAAAATTTTATTCCTCAGACTGCAGGTTTCCTCACGATATTCTTTAACCGCCGAGCGTATGGTAAATTGGCACTTAAAATTGCAATTTAACAATTACATTGGTGCGTCGTGAATCGAACCCGGCGTCCTCGCTTACTGTGTAATTTGTGGCGAGTCCTTAATACCTGAACTACTACAGTGATTTTCTAATATGTGTATGCATTAAATCCAAATATATTTCATTATAATTTTGAAAAGATAAAGCAAAGGTATTATGCTACCTTTGTACAGTCAAAATACTGCAGCCCTTTAATACACTATCAGTGGGCTGATAAGACTTTAAATTATTAACCAAAAAGACATGTTTTTGATAAAC
>DWHP01009361.1:0-10229 GCA_018247895.1 Parnassius honrathi | reverse complement strand
TTCTACATAATTTTGACGTAAAATTTATACCAAAATAATCACCAACATTTGCTTAAACTATACTATGATTTTTACTTTTTAAATCGTTACTATTTTTTTTTAATTAATTTAAAAAAAGTACCATATATTTCACTGCGACGGCAATTCAATTCACTGCTGCGCGAGCACTAGTCGAGTTTGGACCTGTGTCAGTTTATTTCGCACGTTCCGTCTCGTTTCGATATTATCGTAGAGTGTGTCGATTACCGTTATAGGCTACTTTGACCTGTATTCCAAAATAGAACTCAAATACGATCATCGAGGTATCACTACTACGTAATAGAGAAGACAACGCCTTGCATGATTATGCGCCACGCTAAGCGGTACACTGTACTGTACCGCAACGGTTTAGTGAGTGTCCAACGCCTGCATAGACGAGTCGTGTTCGCTTCGTATAAATAACAACTTCAAAATGCATGGTTGTGTTCTTAAAGACCGCAGTAAACACTCCAGAACATCAAAAAAGTGATGGTTTAAGATTTTATCGGAAAGTAGACATTAAAACGTAAAACCATTTGATTTAAAGTTTTTCCGCGTTGTTACAATGCTCACGAGAATCAGGCAAAATGTAAAATCTATGCGAGCAACCTGTTGTACACTGCGTTGAACAATACGCGTAAGCACCATGGAATTCCTGGTGCTTATGACGTTTTGGTCGCGAGATAACTAATCTCTAATGCAAACTAGCGCTGCATATTTTAATAGTTTGGTTAGACGACGTAACTATTATTTTAGCGCTGCAGCGAACTTTAATTCTAACTTTTACCAAAATGAAGCAAACTTTGGTTCGGGGTGTCTGTTCCGTACGCTAGTAATATAGTTCGATGACTACCATCTCAATTTTTGATCATTGAAGGTATTCATTTATATATGTGGTAGAGCCACGCTGCAGCCATATTATAGTTGTAGCACGAATGGGTCGGCTCGACCGGGGAAGGACCACACTCTCACAAAATACCAGCGTAAAACAGCAGCTTAATACTGCCGTGTTTCGTATGGTGAGTGTAGAGATCCGGAGACCCTCTTTTACTGGTTACAAGGCATTCCGTCTTAGTCCTCAGGGATGACAACGCACCTGCACTTTGATTCTTAATCGAAGATAAATGTAGACGTCTATGGGCCACAGCATCCACTCACCATCAGGTGGACTGTGTGCTCGTTTGTCACCCTTATTCTATGTAAAAAATATTACTTTCGTACAGTATATTTCAATTTAGTAAAAAATTCGCACATTATTATTATACCCGATAGTTAACTCATTATAGTTATTTTGATTGTAGCTGAGCTTTCCTACCAGTCGGAATGGGGAAAAACAAATCCTACAAGTATCAATGTGTCACTAAACGTAAAAAAATAAATATCCTATCTCTGGTGAAATAATAATGGAGAATAAAAATGTCTGCATGTTTGCCATATGGACTGGCCAAGATTATGCAGTAAAAGTAACTTACTTACTAAAAATCTAGAAAGACGACAAAGTTTGGATTTTGAATATTTTACCCAAGTTACAAGCGTTTTATAAAAAATGTGTACTGTCTGAAATTATTGACTTGAGATAAGCTCGGTCGACGCCGTTGCGGTAAATATTTTTATAATAAAAAATATGGTAATTGACTGTAAGTACCAATTAAAAAAATATTAGTTACAATTGGTTATGTTATTTATTAAAAGAGGTTGCAACCGTACTATTTATTTATTTATACTACATTGCTACCGTTAGTAGTGATATAATCGATAATCAACCAACATCGGTTACTTAATCGATTACTGCGAAACAATTTAAATATTTATGTGTACTTATTTCAACATTAAGGTTTATAAATAATGAAAAAATATCAAATAGATTATAATAAATTAATTCGATAACATAAAAATGACACAGCAAAAATTTTCCATCCACTAAACTCCATCCTAATAAAACTTGTATAATGGAAGATCAAGATCGTTTAGTCGCTATACTCACAGTATCATAGTGCAAGCGAGTGAATAGATAATTATGAAATAAAGTATCGCTCGCGTAGGTCATCTAAGGTCTCTTAAGGTTAAGTTCAGTGGTACATAAGTAAATCGATCGCTCAATTTGCGATTCGTTCGTGAAAAGCTACAGTTTCCAGTTATAAATCAAGATATAAAATCGGATCAGGAAAAAGTAAAGTGAAAGTAGTTAACTTCAATATCACATTTCCACTGGGCAGTTACGAGTAACTGCTGTTTTATTTCACCAGTGTCTGCCCTATAAGTAGGGAATTAAAGAAGATACACAGTCCACTAAGTTCATATCTGACGGCTAGACCGGGACCATTCACTGGGGCCCGTAATCTCAGTCGTCAACCACTTTCTTTTGGGAGGGTGGTCGTGTTTCTGAGTTAAACGACTTATCAGGGGTCGTGCCCACTGCGTTGATTCCCGTACCCAACGAGGTGTGGCATAGGAAAGGGGATTAGCACAGAAATCTAATTATTTAGATTTCTGTGGGGATTAGTAACTAGTTAATCACTGTTAGGGCGCAAGACGAAGAGCATGCCTTTCTTTTTCGGATAGTTCATTTAACACCTTCATACATTACAACATTACATAATACTTCGTACTTTTTAAATAAAAATAAACAGAATTTACTGTATGCAACAAAATAGGAAAAAAATACTGCTTGAAGAACTTTTAATTACGAACATTTCGTGATTCATTTTTATAGACTTAATTTGACTTTCAAAATCTATAGCAGTAATAATTCATCTTTTTTTTGGTAATTTTTTTTGTTTCTTTCAAAAACGTCCCTTTGTAACTCTTTTTGGCATTATTTTGATATTTATTTCTTTAGATGTATGAAGTTTCGTCGGGTTGGAAATGATGTTGTTCCCGGACAAAACATATGGGAGCCTTTAAAAGAATATATAAATGAAAACATTTGCACTTGATTTAAATGACTGAGACCTAAGTATATATTATAATATATATAACGGCACTTTTATATTAACGACACTATTGTAACGACAATTTTTAATGTGTTTATTTATCCAGTTTTAAAAGCTATCTTTCCTTTATTAAAAAGTAAGGTAGTCTACATTAATATTTCCTTCATCTAGGACTATGAACGCAAATTAAGATGAAATAATGAGGGTAGAAAAACAAAAAATAATATCCATAGCCATAGTTATCACTAAAGTCCTCTGTGGTTATTGCTCTGTTTCGACTCCATAAATACTACGTAATGAATAACTTAAAATTAGAAGTGACTAACAATTTGATACGTTCAAAATCGTTAAGCTCCCTAGAGTTCCTCGACAATGTGAGCAACGGTCTGAAAGTATTTCAACAACGCCTTGTTCAATACAAAGACTATTGCGATAGAAGTCACGCCTCCGATAATGAGCTTGAATGGGAAGAATCTTTTGGTGAGGAACAGGAATATCTTATTTACGAGAAAATAAACACTTCGGCGCTAAATTTGACGCAGGACGTTGAATCTATATCTACACTGGAAAGCAAAATCGAGAAGCTCAACGGTAAGATTGATAATACAGCGTAGAGTGGAAGTGTTTTTTATTGGTAAGGTTTTATAAAAGTGTCTATTTTTTATTGGTAAGGTTTTATAAAAGTGTCTATTTTTTATTGGTAAGGTTTTATAAAAATGTCTATAAATTTAAAGAATTTTTATATCTTAATTATGACCTGCATTCTTTTCGGACGGTATATCAACAGCAATTGTAATTCCATGTTATAATAATTATTAATGTGAGAGTGAAAGTGAAGAAATAGGTGTACACAGGCTCCGTTGATGTTGGCCGCCATAAACGGAATTCGGTCCGGAGGACATTAAAAGAGGTGGAGTGCTTGCATATTCATTTTTGCATTACTTCTCCTAGTGTCAAACGAGCTCAAAATTGATGGTTAGTGGCCATGACAGGCCGTGGACAACTGTACAAAATGGAGGCCACGGATATGTCGTCACTTCTGTGGACTGAAATGGAATGCCTCTCAGCCTGTAACTGTATTGCTTCTTTATACCCTTCAGACCGGAACGCAACAGCGCAAGCACTGTAATTTGGCGCCAGAAATAGATAAGGTTGAGGGTGAAGGAGTGGCAACAGGTTGGTACCCACTCAGACAGACTCCAAGGTAGAAAAGGAGTTTACCAGTTTACTACTTTGTAACTCAACTACTTTTTACCACTTTTAAACCGATCGTGCCTTACAAAGAATATTTCTAGCTTTATAACGTTTATGGGTTATTTTTTAATAAATCCACGTGATGTACTTACTAATCACTCTATCTCGTCGCAAGGATGTCGTGATGATCTCATGTTCTCCGATAATTGGAGGTATTTGTGAGCACCTCATTTATTATAAGTTAAAACTGATTCAAATGAATGAATTTCACTTGTCTATTGAGATTACTCTAGAATATAGTACATCAGGTACGCCGTATGCTTGTTTGCCCCGTCTTCTATATAAAAAAAATGTAAGCAGATACTGTTTCGCTAAAATCCAGAACCATCGTAATTGTTTTCTAAAGTAACTTTTAAAGCATAATTGTGTTTAAACTTTTTTTATTTTACCCATTTTTAGATTTACTACTTGAACAGCAAAAGCTCTTAGTTGGAATTAAAGAGGACATAAAGGGTTCATTGTTCAAAACGGCTCTGGCAGACCAATCATTCGAAGACCTCACGTAAGAATATTTCATACCCAATCTTGCCACGTAGCTGTAGCGTATGAAATTCCACTACCACGTATCACCCACGGTAAGTTGAGTTAAAGGCGTCAGAGGGAAACTGAAAGAGAAGATAGAAGAACTGCGGTTAGCGCCCTGACTTGCCAAGCGTATCAACTACGTCAAATACGAGGTTGCGCCCTATAAGGTAATCTATATGGGAGACCCTTGTTTAACAGGACTTTTGGACTTTTGATAGGCTGTAAATATAATGATGATGATACCTATTTACATGTCGTTAGTTTGTTGCAGTCCAATGACCGCTTCTACTTATCCTTAAATTAAATATATTTAATAATTCTATGTACGAACTTAAACCTTAACCTAAAATCACAAGACGGTAGGATTGACTGTGTGACCGGACACCTGATCCATTTCAATCACGGCTAGGCATGGATCACCCTCTCCCTTCTACAAAGATTTATTTTAAAGCATAATTTTGATCATACGCAAATGTTACAATGAGCAAAGAAGAAAGATAGTGAAGCTCTGATTGCAGATTGACGCCTGATCATTTTTCTTTATAAAACTGAAATGACAAAAATACAATACACTAGGTGGTAAACGACTACTGTAGTCCATGGAAACCTGCAGTTAATTTCAAACAAGGAAGGTTGTAGGTACGTTATCCTCTCTAAGGGTTAAGATGGAATGTTTCCCAGTATGTAACTGTACTAATTCCGACTCTCTAGACCCAGTAATATATAAGCAGGTGATACCTAAACTAACAAACTCCTAGACAGAAAATAGTATACCACTTCTAAACGGCTATATTTTTCAAATTCTGCTGCGGTTATATTATTAGTATAATTCTAGCACGAATGGGTCGGCTCGACTGGGGAAGTACCACGCTCTCTCAGAATAACAGCGTAAAAAAGCAGCTTAATGCTGCTGTGTTTCATATGTTGAGTGGAGAGAACCGGAGACTACTTTTTACCGGAAACGAGGTATTCCATCTTAGTCCTCACGGGTGACAACACGTCGGCATTTTTATTCGTAATCGAGTACAGATGTGGATGTCTATGGGTCACAGCAACCACTCACCATCAGGTGGACTGTGTGCTCGTTTGTCACCTTATCGTATAAAAAAAAGTTGTGTCCTCGGTACTGAGATAGTGTTCACGCTAATAACTGATCTTCCAATTAGTTCTTTCCTTTACCTATCTGTGCTCGATGTATGTATGTTTTAGATCGTTGTAAAGTGCGTTGTAGCGCATTGTGGCAGTATGTACCAATGTATCGACTCAACCGGGGAAGGGCCACGGTCACACAGAATACCAGCTTGAATATGAGCATAACTTTGCTGTGTTTCGTATTTTGTGGGCTTGTGGGACGAGAAAGAAAGCCTGAGATAGCACCGTAATGCTGCTGTGATGAGTATAGTGTGGGGGCAAGAACGGAAGACCTTTTTACCGGTAGCCAGGCATTTTATCTTAATCTCCAGGGTTATCAGCATATCTACATTTTAATTCTTAACGATGGATGTCTACGGATCACAGAATCTACAACCATGAGATGGGCTGTATACTCACAACTGTACAATCTCATTCACTACAATCACAAAGTACAACGAAACCAACAAAAACCAGAAATTCGTGTTTATATACAAACTGTCAGTTTCGATTGTTTATTAGGCAGCTATAAAAATCATTTAAGTTGATTATATTTCTTGTAAAGTTGTCTATTAGCTTTAACGATAGTAGAGAGTCATCTTGGCTAATTAGCGTTATAAACTAAGGTAGTTACTTTGAAACTTGCCGCCTCGATCGCGGTTGATCCAATAAAATATAAATCATTAATGGAATTGCAGATAGATGCCTTCGTTTGTATTAATCAATGTTTAACACATTTAGTTTAAAGGACCTCATTAGATCAACACTTAAGGAAATTATACCTACGAAGTTCGAAGACAACAATAACCGAGCTAAGAACTTATTGGACGCAATAGAACAAAAACACACGCGGTGTCTGGAACAAGGGATTAAGGACGCACTAACCGAGTTTCTTCAGGACGATGTAAGGAATAACTTACAATAAGAATACTATGATATGTATATTTTCCGTAATTAATAACTAACAAAGCACTTTAATGCGTAATACTCATCGATCAGTCCTATCACATCGATCAGGCATTCACACCAAGCGGTCGATTCCTTTGTCATTCTATCATATTTATACCAATTACGGCTAATAATTTTTTTTAATTCAGCACTACTGTAAAACTACTTTTTGATTTTCGATCATTAGATCGAAATAATATTCAGAATAATCAGTTTTTAAACGTCGTAAATATTGCGTTTCGTACTTAGGAAAATATACAGTCACGAGTTTGATGTTTTTTTTTTATTTAGTATTTTGAAAAAGAATATTAGCAATGCTTCAAACATTACTAATACTCCCATTAACCACTCGTGGTAAGCTAAAATTGCTTGTGCTACGAGTGGTTCACGCCAGTAGTCGAATGGCGAGTTCGAACCCACGACCTTTTGAGTTCGCGGTCCGCGCCCTGCCATTAGGCTACTGTCGCTTTTTGAATGAAAGGAGCATTAAAATAACACTCTCAAATTTTAACTCTACGTTCCCGCTACTGCTTTAAACTTACGCTTGCACCAATGCGACAAAAGTCACGTATACCACATCCAATACGTTAGGGCTCCAGCCCCCAGTAAATAAAACACGTAAGATTTTGTGCGCAAGTGTGGAACATCCTGACGTCAATCGTCGAACATATTCATTAAACGTAAATTCAGCACAAAAATACATTTAAGTGGCACAACTAAAGTGAGAGTTTAATTTTGTTTAACAGATCCGTCACAGTAGAGCTGTTTTTTCGTTTTCTTCTTCGTTTGCATCATCAGCCCATAAAAGTCCACCTCTGGACATGAGTCGCTGCCGTTGTAAGGGGATTTTCCTAAATCGTTACTGTGGCGGCGCTGTCGTCGCGCCACAGAACCCACCGAAGCTTAAATCACACTATCAAAGTTCCGATGTGCTGCGGTATAATATATAGCATAGCTCCGTATTATGACACACAGCGATGGCTCCTTTCGGGGATGATTACGTCGCTCGGCGGTAGATCTCCTCATTTCCTACCTAGGCCAAAGTATATTTGACGCTGCCGTCTACGGCCAGTAAATTTAGATGACTGGCATGGCGTCAACGAAACGACTATATCGCCATCTATCTATAGGGAATCACAATGTTCCCACGACACTTAGGATTAGTTAGATTCCCTTACGCCGCAGTTACAAGACTCCTGTGATTACCACATTATCATCATTATCATTACAGCCTTTCACAAGTCCACTGCTGACTATGTACCCGCCTAAGGAATATCACAAAGCAGGGTCCTTATTTTTATAGATTAAGGGTGAAAAACGAGCGCACAATCCACGTCATGGTAAGTTGGTGACAAGCGGTGGATGGAGAGTTACAATGCGGCTGCATTGTCACCTCCGTGGTCTAAGGCGGAATGTCTTGTTTCTAGTAAAAAGTAGCTCCGGATATTCACCATACGAAACATAGCAGTATAAAGCTGCCATTTTACGCTAGGTACTGTGAAATGTCGTTCGTGAAACAACCATAATAATACTACAGCATTGCTCTCTCATGTAGACTTGCATTGATCGACTTCCTGTATCTCTTACCAGGTCATCACTTCATATAGCGGGTGACCCCCTACACTGTACTTTTTGGTACGAGGGTGTCACTCGAGAACCTTTTCCTATATTGTTGTATATTATGTGCACGAACTTATTATAAACTATCCATATGTATATAAAATATGTGCTAAAATGTTGATTACTACTTATAAAATGTATGTTTTCACAGGATAATAATTGAATAATAACTCACTCAATTTTAAAGATCGATTATTTTGTATTCTGTCGTACAGCAGTGGTCCTAAAGAGCTAGATTGATAATGATAGTATATATTCAATAAATGCGCTGGTTAATACTATACTTAACTTAATTAAGATTAAGCTGCATACCAATATAAATCCTACTTTAATAAATTGGGGCACAAAATTGTTCGATCACGCAAGTACAGCGTTGTAATTGCGTGCAGTCCTCCATAATACAAGTTTAAGACGCCTACATACGGGTCGAGTATACCAATATATAAGTAAGGTTACAAAATCTTGCTGTGTGGCGTTAGTGAAAAATTCTATTACTTAATATTGTGTGGTTCAAATAGTGTACTGAACGAACGACGGTAGTACTTTTATTTCTAGTCCGAAACAAAACGATTGAGATAGTGCCTCATCTTACTTAGTGTTCATTTACAAGTAAATTACGCGTTTGAAGCGATCTGAGTTCAAACTCCATCGGCACCAATAACATTGTGAATTGTAAGTACTGCTTCATCACATGCTCGGTGATGAAGGAAAAAATTGTGTTTTAAAACATGCACGTTTGAGGAATATATCATTGTTTCAGGATATGTTCGCCAACGCGTACGGCAGGAGCGACACAGACTTATTACTTTCTAAAATAAGGGGATGCCTGTGCCCAGCAGTGGAATGATATAGGCTTTAACTGTCGCACAAGTATTAGTAAGCTAAATAGTATAAAAAAGGCAAATGTCGAGTTTTTGTGTTCTAGTTAAAACAAATAATACATATATCATAGTAATACACAGTATATGATGCAGTTTAGTTTTTTATTCATACGCTGCGACTGGGCAAAAGCAGAATAAAATTGCTTTGATCTCCTGTGATTTTTGTTTGCAAATAGTGCGTCACTGTATTAACACTGCGATGACAGCAGCGTCGTGCGAATTGTCGTCGACACGTCTGGCACTGTATACAGTAAATAAGAAAGGTGAATATTATTTGATAGGTTTTCTATTTTAACTTATTATATTAATTAATTTTCTCTCAACAAAAGTTTCCCATTTTCAATTCTCCTTTAGGCACTTTCAAAGTAACTTTTTTTAATGCAAAATATAAACGTAATGTTTTTATGAATAACGATAGGTTTATGTTGATAATGATTTAAAAAATACGTGTGGCACTCGGGGACTGCCGCGGTAAAGCTATTGCATAGTATTTTATCAACTTATGCAATTATAATTACCGCTCACAATGTCTTTTTCTTTTTAGCTCTTTAAGTTTTTCTTCTCTATAAAACAAAAATATCTAGGTATAAATAATAGGTATAAATAGTTAGGTATAAATAGTGTAATTACACACCAAAACATTATTCATTCAGAAAATTTGAACAAAAAGAACGATATTTAAGAGTTTGATCATCGAATTTCGCGCGATGTACATTTAGATATAATATCGTATATATTTTCTCTGCGCGGCGTTAATGTGTATTACCTATACACAAAAGACAAAGGTACTAAATAGTACACGTGCTTGTTTTAATGGTTTCTATTATACATATATAACGTAATTAAGCACTATGCTCAATGACCTCAATAGTGCCTCCCAACGGATAGGTCTTAAGATGAACATGGACAAAACAAAGAT